>CAUYTI010075165.1:0-16255 GCA_963575145.1 Galago senegalensis | reverse complement strand
GTAATTTATCTTTTTTTTTTTTATTGAATGGTAACTGTATACATTAATGCACTTCTGGGGTACAGTGTGGTGTTTTCACAAACAATCTGAAACACTTCCATCAAACTAGTTAACATAGCCTTCATGTAATTTTCTTAGTTATTGTGTTAAAATGTTCATATTCTGCTCATAGAAAGATTCACTTGTACCCTTGTAAGATGAACCACAGAAGTGAACCCTCGAATACCCCTCTCTCCACCCATTCCCCCTCCCTCCCCCTTCCCCGCTTTTGGTCTATCTTAATGTCACCAAAATATTGAATGCCAAGGTACTTTTTTTTAGTCTCTCAATAGTGTTTTCCTCAATGTGGGTGTTCCTCTTCATTCTAAGATGGATTCCAGTAGTTTCAAGGGCTACCCATTTCTGGAAAGATAGAGATACCATCTTTGTTATTAGCAAAAAATTCTAAGTCTTACTCCAGTTAGAAATGCCCACCCACCAACTTAGGAATGGATTAACAAGCTGTGGTACTTGTATACCATGGAATACTATTCAGTAACTAAAAAAGATGGAGACTTTACATCTTTTGTATTAACCTGGAGTGGAAGTGGATTTCCTGAAGTGGAACATATTGTTCTTAGTAAAGCATCACAAGAATGGAGAAGCAAGAATCCTATGCACTCAGTTATGATATGAGGACAATTAATGACCTAGTACATGGTGGGGATTGGGGATGGGAAGAGCTGAGAAAGGGAACGGGGTGAGGAGTCATGGTGTGAGGTACACCTTTTGGGGGCAGGACACAATTATAAGAGGCTGTTTATCTAACAAATACAATTGATGTAACCTGGTTCTTTGTACCCTCAATGAATCCCCAACAACAACAAAAGATTGGTCAAGGTCATGTGCTTGACACTGAGCCAGTCACTATAGCCAGGCAGACCAGATGCACAATTGTTCCTGTGCTCTGTCTCTAGTACTGGGGTGGCATCACCCTCCCTGGAGCAGCTTGCATCCCCTGCCAAGACAGGGAGCTGTATCTGTGGGATAGAGGGACGGACCAAGAAGCTACCAAAACTACTCATGACAACCAAGGAAGGTGAATCTGAACTAAAGAAAAACTCGAATTATAGAAGACTTTCAACCTACATGTGGTTAAAAATATCCTATGCTGCAGTTTTATTTCTTTCACACACATTCAGTAACTCAAATTAGACCAACAAAGTGCTGACAAGCACTCCCTTGAATGAGCAGTTATGATTGATTGGCAAGTAGCTTCTCAATTATATGTACACACGCTGCTGATTTTTTTTTTAAGTAAGCATTTTAAATGAGTTTGCTCTTTGAAGGCAGGCGTACTCCACTGTTTTGTGAGGTCACTGGGGTAGACGTGGGGAATGCTTGACAGTAGAAGACTTGAATGAGGTAGGAAAGAGTGCCAAGCTTAAAGCCCTTTCTTCTTTCTTGGAAAATTGAACAGAGCAAGGAGTATGGAAGGCCTGGCTGAGATCAGCAAGGACAACAGGCCTGGATTTCCAGCAAAATAGAACCACTGTAAGTTGACCACCCAAGGGACTGTACCAAACTGGTCAACATACAGAGGTGGTCAACATAAGGAACTAGGCCTTTAGTACTGATACATGTAGTGTATGTCCAGTCTATGAAAATTAGATTCACTGAAGGAGGTGATCAATGTAGGGATGTGACCAACTGTGAAGTTTCTACTGATTTTTTTTGGACACTATTTTTAGCAATGGAAACATAATCTCAGGACATGCTATGTAGTTCACATAGCAAATCTTTCCCTGACTAGAAATAGCAAGAAAGAGATGGTGCTTATGAGGAAGGACCGAGTTGCCCTGCTAGTGTGGAACTTGGATAACTATAATCACTGCCTGAGCAGAGATTGCAAGGATGCCTCAGATTCTCCCTACCTTGGTCTGAGGCAGACATGGCCAATTTATCAACACTCATTTTTCTGCTAAACCTAGGATTGACTTCACAATCTCTCTTGACAAAGTGCTCTAAGGATCCACTACCAATTGATCAAGCTTGGAAGTAGAGATAAAATCTTCTTGACAGGACACACATTAGCCTGATCTTTGTCCATTTTCCTTTCCTGTGATGTTTCTCCTAAGGACACAATACATTTGGTGCCTCATTCATTCTCTAGTCTGGACAAAGACTCTCTAATGAATTCTCTTCTTCCTGAAGTAATCCTGTAACAAAGATGACTTTGTTACCTGTGACTGTGGTGGTCTGATGATGTGCATTCCTTTTGCATTCCTTTCCATTCCAAAGACTGCTGTCTTTGGTGCTCTTGTCTATGATCTCCATTATGGAAGATCTGTGTAACATCTTTCTTTTTAGTCTTTCTTCATCTTAAATAAGTATACCCAGCATTACAGGTTACTTAATGTGTGCTTCTTAGCATAAGGTCAGTGTTCCACCTGCATTAAAATTTACTAGGGTGGGGTGTTTATTTAAAATACTACTGTGGGTTCTTACTCTGAAGCCAATGAATGAGAATTTCTGATCTGATTTTTAGCCAGTTTTCAAAGTAATCTATAAACCCATTAAAATGGAAAGTTGTGGTGAGCCTACCTACACAGTTTTTAATAATAGTACCTTCCAAGTTTTTAATAATGGTATCTCCTGAAATTGATTGATTTTTAGGTGAAACTATGTCTGATCCTCCTTAATCCTTTGCTGACTCATGTCTTGTGATCCTTCTTTTCTGAATGTCAGACCAGAATATAGCCAGATTAAGAAGGAGGCTAGTGGAGCCTTTGCAGGGGACACCAGTCCAATAGGGCTATTAAAGCCTCACTAAAAATGAATCAAGGTGGAGACCATTGTATTTGCCAGGATGCTCTTAGAAAGAGACATGTGTGTGAGTTGGAAGGAACAATCGATGGGTTGCTTGAAGGGCAGACATCCAAGAAACTTGTCCAAATGACAATAGCAACAGCAACAAAAGTAACAATTGTGATGATAATAACAATAACAGTAGTAATCATGGCCTTCTGAGGGGATTGGATAGTAACTATAATGTTTGGTTTTGCTGTACAGAATGTTTGAGGCTCAGGCCAGAGCTGAATGTTCAGGAGGAGAGAATGGGCTAGACTCCACACATGTGGCCTTCCCTCACCTATTACCACCTGTATAACTAGTTGTGCTTATAAATAAATGAATCAACAAATACTTAGATTATATCAGCTGTAAGAGGCACTAACTTTTTAACCTTCCTAGGAAATCCGGATACTTCCCTCTGGCCCAAATGAACTATCCAATTTTATTGGATTGAACTATGCAATAAAAAAATATTTATTTTATATTTTCATTCTTGGGAATTTTTCTACTAGGACCCCCATCTCTTCCTCTCAAAAGAGAGCCCCATAGACTTTAGAGAACATGCACAGAATTCACACATTAAAAATAGAAACAGAAGCCAATTAAGCCCCTAAGATCTCAAAATATGAGTTATTTGCATCTCTGAAGAAACTTTTGACAAGCATGACAAGCAACCAAAGCTAATAAAAGTCTTTTTGCTTCACACAGAAAAGTCATCCCAGAACATTCTTTCTCTCTTGCCTCACCAAGTGTCTTTGAACCCTGGCATTCAACTGGGAGTGGATACTTTCCTAGTCTCTCTCCTTTGAAAGATTTATCTCTTCTCCTCACCTATGCAAGCAAATGTTCAGTTAATATTCTAGTATGATCCTTCCCGCACCCAAAAGGCCTGCAATGGAAAGTGCATGGTTTTCAAATTCACTGAAAGATTGAGGATTTGCCTCTACAAATTTCATGCTGATCATAAATTATCAGCCTGTGTCATTTTGCCCCACTCTGATGCTGTCACTCACGTGAGACACAATGCCAGCCTTGGACAATAATAGAGAACTTATAGTCTCCCATGGCAATATTCATTTAAGTACATTTTTGCATGAATTGCTCCAAGATGATCATTTTCATAGACTATTAGCAGGTCTCACATTCTCCTTTTGCCTAAAACTATCTAAAATACAAGGTGATTCCCCTGGCCACTGTGTTCTAAAACCCTCTATGGGGTTTTAAGAGGGTTCTAGTTCAAGATGGTAGCCTAAGAAGATGACGTTACTTTCATTTTCTCCTCTAAGCATATTTTGAACTCAGAAACACATAATGAACAGGAGAAAGGAAACAGCTAAAATTAGCAACTCTTGAATTTGGAGGACTTTATGGAGGATACAGTATAGATTTTTATCTGATTTACAGAAAAAATGACAGCTTAAGGAACCAGAGTTGAATATCTGTCCTCTCAGAAGAGACCAGAGATGATTCGAGTGGAAGTCTCAAATGCAAGAATGGATTGAAAAGTTATCTTGAGGTTTTTACTGAAAAACTGCATTCTAAAAACCATATTAGTGGGTCTTTGACCCTTAAAGAGAGTTGCAAACAGCTATAACTTTTATCCTTGGGCTAAAGCTTGAGAACTACTTTCTAGAGAAAGTGGTTAATCTGAGGGCAGGGCACAGTGGCTCACACATATAATCCTACCACTCTGGGAGGCCAAGATGGGCAGATTGCCTCAGGCCAGGAGTTCAAGACCAGCCTGAGCAAGAGAGAGAGCCCATCTCTAAAAACTAGCTGGACATTGTGGTGGATGCTTGTAGTCCCAGCTACTCAGGAGGCTAAGACAAGAGGATCATTTCAACTCAGGAGTTTGAGGTTGCTGTGAGCTATGATGCCATGGGCACTCTACCCAGGGTGGTAAAAGTGAGACTCCATCTCCAAAAAAAAGAAAAGGAAAAAAAAAAAGAAAGTGGTTGATATGTTGAGTTATAAATTGTAACAAATCACCCAAAAAGAAAATGTTTAAAAACAATGATTTATTGTCATAGTTCACCTTTCTGTGGGTTGACTGAGCCAGTCAACTGAGCCAGTCAACTCAAAGAAAGGTGAGCCATCATTCACAGAAAACCAGTTTGTGAGAACTGATGGTTCTCTCTCTCTCTCTATCATCTAGGTGCAGGTAGGTGAAGATGGGGCTGGTGGAATTATCTGTAGGTTCCTCATCCACCTGATTGGTAGCTGGGTGCAGTCATCCAAGTGACTAGGACATCTGGGTCTGGTCAGGTGCCCATCTCTCCATATAGCCTCTCTGCATAGCTGCTTGGGCTTCCTGGTGGTCACAGGATGGGTGGATTTTTGTTACATGCCAAATGACTTTCCCCTGAGCAAGTACTAGGTCAGGGAAGTCATAGGAAGTGAGAGCTGGCCCAGGCCCAGAACTGATAGCATTACTTCTACTGTATTTCAAAGTAGTCATAAAGCCCCCATAGACTTGAGGAAAGGGGGTTCAGACATCATTTTTTTAGTAGGAGAAGTTAATGAGAGAAGTTTAATGAAAGAAGTAAACAAATGATTTACATAGTGTTTATTGGATGCCTGGGGAAGCATAGTCTTTATTCTACCCCTGTGGGGCGATCACAGTGAGTTTTGAAGACTGCAAAGGAAACAGAACAAAGCTGAAAATGCACTTGACACCAAGAGGGCTTTGTGCTGGCAATTAGGGGGCTTCCTAGCCTGATTCTTTATTTTCAGACCCCAAGCATTATAAGGAAGCCCATTATGTTTGCTGATTATGAACTCATATTTGGTCTCTTGTCAAACACAACTGCTGAGGAAATGCACACCAATTATCCGTACATATCAAAGTAGCTCTTCCTTAAAAAAGAAATGAACAAGCGCATTAAATAAACAGAAGGATCAGCATAAAAAATAAATAAACCTAGGAAGGAATAAAAGAGAGAATCTTTAGGGAGAGATGAGAACCATGTATAATTATTCTGATTTCTGCTTGTAGGCTTAAGAAGATTCTGTGGCCACAAACTAAGAACAGTCTCTTTTGAAAAAGTATCCATAAGAGAATAAGAAAGAATTATTACTTTGAAAATAAGGATTTTACTGCATAGACTGAATAATAAATTGCACAGAGAAGAAGATCAATTTGTTGATCTGGAAGATAAAGTCAAGGAAATTTCTCAGAACTTCAAGGAAAAAGACAAGTAGGATATAAATGATAACAGTAGAGAGACACATGTAATAAATCTAGAAGGCCTAACAGCAATTGAATAGACCTTCTAGGAAAGAATAGAAGCAAACAAAGGTAAAAATTACTTATAGAAATTAAAGATAAAGGTAAAATTCTTTGAGCTGATGCTAGACGTGACTCTTAAAATTGATCATCTAATGAGTAGAAAGGACAGGATGAATGAAAAAATTATCCACATAGATGCATTTTGCTGGAATTTCCAAACTTAAAGGATAAAGTAAATGTCTTTAAAGGTTCTGGAGAGAAAAAGGGTGGGTCACTTACAGGGAAAGATGGGCATACTGACATCCACTTTTGCTCAGCAACAGTGCTAGGTATTAAGTAGAGGATTAATATATTCAAATTTCCAAGGGGAAACTATTTTGAATTTATAATTCCATACCTAGCTAAACTATCAATAAAATGTGGGAACCAAAAAAAAATTTTTCATGGAGAGACAAGGATCCTCTAAGTGTGTCACCTATATTTCTTATATATGAAGGGATTGCTTACCAAAGTCCTCGCCCAAAGTGAAGAAAAACTGCAGAAGGAAGGAACGCCAGCATGAAACACACAGAACTGAAGAAATTGAGTATAATTCAGAAATAGAGAAAGCAAGAAAGACGTTAAAAGAGAATGCTTTGGGGTGGAGTGCCTTGTAAAGGCAAATTATAAAGAAAAGAATGATGCCTGTGTTTGCCCAAACTTTTAAAGTTTACAACAATAACAATCAAGTTGAAGTATGAATGTTGGACTTCAGAAATACTATATCTGTATCATGTATGAAAAAAGAATGAATATTCTTAGCATATACAATGCTAAGACAGTATAAAAAATAGAAAAATGGGCAAATATCGTGAATGGGTTAAGTCACAAAGGAAAGAAAGAAGCGGGATGACATTCCCTGGATTTCTCACACAGCAGGATCTCCTGAGAAATTCAGTCTGGGTGGAAGGAGTCCATTCTGCAGGGCACAAGTGGGTGTGTGGATCAGGCACACAGCTCTGCCTTTGCAAAGGAGGCCATAAACCAGTGGAGGGGCTATATGTAGAGGGAAGGGGGCATTTTTCAACAGCTGCCACATATGTGAAACTTTGGTAAAGGGAAAGTTAGACTACAGAGAATTTAAGGAAGTCTGATTCTGCTCTCTCTCTCTCTCTCTCTCTGTGTATGTGTGTTTATAACAATTGTCATGTTTATTCCCCACATCCTGGTAACATAATTATCACGATCTCCTAAAACACAGTTTCTTTAGCAATCAGAGTTTAGGGTGTTCTAAATATTTATCAGCTTGGTTTTTCCCATCAGTACTGTCAACCATATTCTGTTGAATCTTCCCATACCCTTGGCCACAACTCGGGGAAATTACATAACTTCCTAGTTGCTTTTGGTTTTAAAACTCCAGTCTGGCTTAAGATTTTAATCAAATATCCTATTTGGAATTCTTTATCTCCTCCACGCTCAGCTTTTGCACTTCACAGCTATCTAGTAGAAGGGAGAAGGGACACCAAGAAAGGGGCTTCCAGGATGGAAGGAAAGCCTGGCCTGTGGAACCAGGAAGTCTGGAAGGTCCATAGGAATATTCACCACTTAACAGTTCTCACCATAAAAGGGAAAGAATGTGGGTAGGAGGTAACCTAAGTAACCAACAACCAGTAGAAGGAGAAGATAATCAATGACCAATAGCAAAAGGCAATAATGCCAGGAGGCACAGAGAGGCCAATGAAAGAGTTGCAACCAAATTCAAACTAAGAGAAAGAGGGTATTTATACCTCCACTCTGCTTTTGGATCTCTGATTATCTCACCTCTTCTTCATGAGAGGGACCCACTTCCAACTCTGTTTGGAAGTGCTCTGATCCTTCCCTTGGTCCTTAAATAGAATTTCTCTTTGTTATTCTGAAACTCATGCAGGTTACCTTTCCTCTCTATACATGCTGCCTGTGATGCTCCAGTTTTATTTTCGGTTTCCACCTTCTTTTGCTTTCAATTCTAGCCATGTCTCTGTGGAACTTTCTAGCTCAACCCAGTAATTGAACCAGGTCAGCTGGGTTCGGGGAACTGGAATCCACAACCCCCAAAAGGAGGGGAGCCTACTTTTTCATTCATTCCTCTCTTGCAGTGTGGGATGGGGCCATGGCCTCATGTTGTGTTCTCTTCTCACCATGTTTCTAGGCTTCATTCCTCTTTGAGGGCAGAGAAGAGGGAGATGAGCTTACCTGTCAGCTTTCCAAAGAATCCTATTCTTGTGGGGTCCATCTCATTCCAACTGCTTCTATGGGTCTCCAGAAATGCAGTGGAGCCTTTGGAAACATGCAAGGTTTTCCTGGGATAATGTGCGACTATATTGTAGCCCCTTTTATCTGTAGCATCCTTCTTGTCTTTCTCTGAACAAGCCAGGGGTCTGCATCCTTAATCCTGCTACTGATGGTATGTCCTTGGGTGCCTTGCTGAGCCCTGGGTGCATCCTTAGCTCTGGCTTACTCTTCTAACTTAGATCACTGTATGATGCTCTGGGGATGTCAAAGTTCCACTTCTTGCTCTTGGAGGGCCTTGGGTACCTGGGGGCAGGTCTTTCGCCCTCTATTAGATGTCTTCCCCTCAACTGCTGAGGGCTTCTCCTGCAAGTTTCTTGCCTTCAGAAATCTCCAGAAGAGGAAGTGTCTATCATATGCTCATAACACTCTCAAAGACATGGTCAAATCCTCCCAAGAAGCTTGGCATGGTGCCCTGACCTGAGAGCATCTCAAGGTGGCTGGCAGGCTCTCAAGCATCCAGCCCCACACCTGTCTCACCCTCTCCTAGGGACTTGATATCTCACCTAATGGTTCTCTTGGAACTCTCTTCACTGCCTCTCATTTGTATTTTTTATTTTTTTGTTTTGTGGGGCAGGGGAACAGGCTGCCCCCATGAGGAAGAGAAGGGCTGCTCCACAAACACTGTATACTTCCCTCTGTGAGGATTCTCCTGACCCAATCCCTCTCTGCTAAAGGGCAGGCTAATGCCTTAAATAGAGCAGAGAACCTCCCAGCTTGCATCTTTGCCTGACAAATCTCCAAACCACAGGATTTAACTCAGCCCCCAGTATGTGCCCCACTAACTGGTCCCACTTTGAAGCCACCTCCTGACTTTGCCTGGGGAGGCTGGGGGTGGGGGGTGCTGGTAAGGCTGGCTGTTTAAGTTATTCTAACATCCACATCTGAAATGTTAGAATACATCCTTACTTAACTGTGGCCATTCACATATAAAAAATGGTTTCATTCAGATTTTTTTTGGCCTTTTTTTACATTTGAAAAGACAAGAGCATTAATCAACATATGACTTCATGTAAAAAACATAAATAGAAATCATAACAAAAGTCTGACCTTTAAAGGGTTCAAATTTAAAATCTCAGAGAAAGCAAGTGATTATTTTATTGATGTGGTTTTTCTAACAACTCTCAAAACCTGCAGGTGTTAAATTAGCTGCACAAGAATTTCTCTCTGCTTCTGAATCTTGCAGTAGAAACATGCTAATGAGAATTAGAGGAAATTAATGAGACAGGGTCTAGGAAGCCAGGAGAGAAGTTCAGCACAGCTTCCTGTGTGGTAAATTTTCAGAAAACCTGCTTTAATTTACCATGACCCAGGAGCTTATGAGGAAAAAAAAAAAAGAAATTAAACATAAATAAATAAATAATTTAAAAACTGCAGACCTATTAATAACTCATTAACCATTTCCTTTTCCAAACATTTTGTTAACAAGGTAACATCAGTATCAAAGAAGCCATTGCTAACCCCCCCCAAAAAAAACAAAATCTGAGGAAAACGGTGAAGCACCCCCCTACTTGTGTCCATAAGACTGAGTAATAGAGTGAGGTCGATGCTGACAGTGATACAATTATCACATAAACTCTGACTTCAGCCTGAAAGATGAGTCTAATGGTAGGTCTTTAAAAAAAAATTAACTTATATAGGTTTAGGAGGTCCACATGCAGATTTATTACATGGATATATAGCACAGTGATGAAGTTGGGGCTTTTTTGTGTAAACCTCACTCCATTAGCATATGTAGTGAGGCTGAGATGGGAAAATCAAGTGAGACCACGAGTTCAAGACCAGCCTGGGCAACATAGGGAGACTCTCTCTGCAAAAAATAAGATTAGCCTTTTAGCAAGCAAAAGGATCATAGTTTTTCTGGCTGAAATGTATCATTCTACAGATAAAGAAACTAAAGCAGAGAGAGATTAAGATCTTGCCGAGACAACTCCTAGGTTTGTTACAATATTGGGACTTGAATTCATGCCTAGATGCCAAATCTACTAAGCCACATTGAAGGTGACACAGACATTGACGAGGATGTTAATGTCAACACTGCCCCTGGGTCTGGGGTAGTCAAGTGACTGAGAGGGCTTTGGTTGTGTTGAGGCTGACCTGAGGTCCAGCCCTCATGCCTTTATTCCACTGGGTTTGTTTTGATGCATGTAATTGAACACCTGTCATGCTAGGCACTGTTACTGACCTCATAGAACCCATAGTTCAGTGCGGGAGGCAATGACTAGTGTGTAAGCCAATAAGTACTATCCAAACCAATAAATGCTGCGCCAAGCACTCTGGGAATACAGATAAGGGGCAGAGAGACACTAGGGAAAAAGCAGAGTGGATAATTTTTATTTTTATTTATTTTATTGTATTATTTTAGTTGTCTTCATTTTTTTCCTTTTAACAAATTTTTATTAAATCATAACTGACCTTACAAATAGGTGAAGGGGTGAAGATAAAAACTAGAGTAAGGGCCCTCAAAACTCTCTGAAGGAGCAGGCCCAGCTAAAACAATAATAGCCACTGTCCCCTCATTTGCTCAATAATAGTTACTGTCCCCTTGTTTGTTTCTCTATAAATTGCTACTCCAGAGGCCACAGGTGGTAACTGTAAAGAATTTTAAATTTTATCCATACATAACATCACCTGTTCAGAGCCAAGACATCTGCCAGGTCCTGCATTTTAGTGAATTGATGACCCACCCAGACCCAGAAACTAACTCAGTTGATCTTGGATCCTCCCCACCCTAAGGAACTGCTTTCCAGTAACTGACCCTCCCAGACAGCAGCCCACACCAAAGGACTGATGGTCCTGCCCCCAAACCAGCCGATTAGCAGACCCTGACTGCCTGGCCCTTTGCCCACCAAACTGCCTTTAAAAACTCTGTCCCCCCTGTCATTCTGTCTCAGATGGAATCCAAGATTCTTGCAGATTTGAGAAGTATCTCCTACCTCCCCACTTAGGGCTGTGTGGAATAGACTCTACCTCTGCCGTGAATCCTGTTGTCTCTGGGTATTGGCTTCCTCTTGGGCAGCGGGCAGGTGGACCTGGTTGGGGGACAACAAGATGAGGGCCCATTTAAACTAGATCTTGGAAAATAAGGTGTTCATCGAGAAAAATATGGGAAGAGTGGGAAAGCACGAACCAAACAAGACTGCAAGCATGCACAGCACGTCTAGGGAGTAGTGGGTGAGCCTAACTTACAGACAGGCTGGAAATACCAACTGCATTTATACAACCTCCTGTGCATAGGCAAAGATGTTTTTCTTTCTCTTACACCTGATGGAGAGACCATAGATTGTTTTTTTTTCTTTTTTTTTCCAGGTTAATTGAGTGTACAAAGAATTAGATATAATGTTTGAATTTGTTAGGTAAAGTCTCTATTATAATTGTGTTCCACTCACAACAGGTGTGCCATACACCATACCATTGTGCCCATTAAGTGGGAGCACGCCCATCCCTCTCCCTCTCCCTTTACCCCTCTCCTGGCTCCCTCATTCCCCCACCCTCACCTTGAATTTATTCGAGTTTTCCTCTTATGTGGGCCTGCATTTGATCAGCTACTGCTTTATATTAAAACTGAATATATTGGATACTTGCTTCTCTATTCTTGTGATATTTTACTAAGAAGAATGTGTTCCACCTCCATCTAGATTGATACAAAAGATGTAAAGTCTTCATCTTTTTTAATGCCTGAATAATATTCCATGGTATACATATACCACAGCTTATTAATCCATTTCTGGGTTGGTGAGCATTAAAAAACCCCACATAGCCAAGGCAATGAAAACAGGGCTGGGGTCATCACCCTACCAGACTTGAGTCTATATTACAAGTCCATAGAGATCAAAACAGCATGGTATTGGCACAAAAACAGAAGATTATTACAATGGGTGAAACTGGATCTGATTTCTGTTTTAGAAAATGATTCTGTTGATATTTCCAGAGGATGGATGGGAAAATAAAGAGTTGAAAGGCAGAGAGGTCAACAAGAAGCAACTGAAATAATGTAAGAGAGAAATAAATGCCTGAGGAAAGCCAGGCTGGTGGGGACAGAGAGGAGAGCCAGTTTAGGAGTGAGATTCCCCAGGGGGTCTCGACAGGGTCTGTGCTGGCTACATATGCCAGCTGAGTAGCTGTGGCTATTGGTCAAAGCTTGCTGATGGAATGTTCCTGATGATGCTGAAATCTACAGCAGCGAGTCCTCCCTTCTGCTCCAGGTTCCAGCAGGGAGCACAAGGCTGCTTCCTGAACATCAGACTTGTTTCTGCTTCTGTATCCATATCAGTGCCCCATTGTCATACAGTGGGTGCTCATCCTTTAGGTCCTGTGAATGACTGAACTGTGTCTTCCCTTTGAAAAATACATATCTTTGAATGTGACCTTATTTGGAGATAGGGTCTCTACAGAGGAAATCAGGTTAAAATGAGGTCATGGGAGCAGAACCTAATCCTGTATAAAAAGGGGAGATTGGAAGAGACACCCATGAAGGGAGACCCACGTGTGAAGATGAAGGCCAATATCAGGGCAGTGCCACCTCAAGCCGAAGAAAGCCAATGATTGCTGGGGAACCCCAGAAGCTGGTGGAGGGGCTGAGGGCATAGTCCCCCCACAGTACCAGAAGGAACTGACCCTGATAACATTTTTTGTTTATTTTTGAGACAGAGTCTCACTTTGTTACCCTGGGTAGAGTAAGTACTATGGGGTCATAGCTCCAATTTGGGGGCTTAAGTGATTCTCTTGCCTCAGCCCTGAAAGTAGCTGGGACTACAGATGCCAGTCACAATGCCCAGTTAGTTTTTGTATTTTTAGTAGAGACAGGGCCTTGCTCTTGCTCAAGCTGCTCTTGAACTACTGAACTCAGGCAATTCATGTGCCTCTGTCTCCTGGAGCGCCCAGGTTACAAGTGTGAATCCCATGCCTGGCCAACCCTGATGACATATAGATCTTGGATTTCTGAGTTCCAGAACTGTGAGAAAACACATTCCTGTTGTTTAAGCCAGACTGTGCATGGCACTTTGTGACAGCGGCCCTCACTGAGACAGGTTTCATTTCAAGTCCTTCCAGGGACCTTCACTGACCACATGGTGCAAAGGAGGGCCTCAGCATCACATCACCTTGTCTCAGTGCCTTCATGTCTTGAATCTCACCTTACATTATCTCGCTAATGGATTTACTTAATTCTTTTGTCCATGCCCTTCCCTCCTGCCCCATGCATGTCCTGCCTTGCCACACTCAGAATAGACACTCCAGGACACTGAGAGATCTTTCCTGAATTGTACTCTCTCCCCAGATTTTAGAACAATCTGGCAAAAGTGAGCAATAAGAGCATCTTTTAATAAATGGGTGAAGATACAGCAATTATCAGTCTTGATATCAAGACTAACTCTGATGGCAGTTCCAACTCAAGTATCATCCTTTGTCTTATTGGCTGGGATTGAGTTTGGGAGGCTTACTGTCCTCTAGGGCAGAATCATCTGGAGGCGCCTTCTCTCAGATGACTGGGCTGGGATGACTTGAAGAGTATACCTGCCCACTAGAACACCTGGACAAACCTCTTCACATGGCTCCACACAGCATGGCAGCCTCTGCATAGCTGGCCTTCTGCATAGCTGGCTCCACACAGCGTGGCAGCCTCTGCATAGCAGTACTTCAAGTGAGAGTTCCAGAGAACAAGTCTGAAACAATACTGTCTTTTATGGCTCAGCTTCAGAAGTCACATAATATGACTTCCATTATAGTCTGTTGGTGGAAGTAGCCATAAACACGAACAGATTCAAGGACACAGACCTGCTTCTTGATGGTGTGGTGGCAAGATCAAATTGCAGAAGAGGACCGGGGATGGGAGCTGTTTTGCTGGAGCTCTACTTAGAAAGTAGAGTTGCCACAGGTTCTCATTCAACATCTCATTCTTGAGTCTTTCTTGAAATACTCTGAAAGACTCTGGATCTTTCTCAAAAGACTCAGGATCTCAGCCCAAGATTACGAAATTTTGGGGGCATCCTAGAAATACATTTTATTTATTTATAAACAGAGTCTCAAGCTATCACCCTGGGTAGAGTGCCATGGCATCACAGCTCACAGCAACCTCAAATTCTTGGGTGAAAGCAATTCTCTTGCCTCAGCCTCCCAAGTAGCTGGGACTATAGGCACTCGCCACAGCACCCGGCTATTTTTGTTGTTGTTGCAGTTGTCATTGTTGTTTTTTGTAGCTGGCCCAGGCCAGGTTCCAACCCTCCAGTTTATGTGGCCAGTGCCCTATCCACTGAGTTGTTGCCAAAATACAACATTTTAAATAAGCATTTCAGGTGTCTCTGATGCAGAGATGCACAACTCCACTGTCCTAGAACTCTGCTCTGGGTCTTGTTTGATGTCTCCGGGAAGCTGCCATTCTGCAATTAAAATGCATGTCAGGTTGCTCCAGCCCTCAACCCAAGAAGGGAAAACGTTGAGATATAATAAGCCCCAATGCCAGGGCTCCTAAATGTATATATACAGGTAAGAAATGACTATATTGATATACATAATTTTAAAATAGTATTAGAGAAATTTTACAGAATAAATAAATCCTAGACCAAATTTTATTAATTTTATGCTCTTACTAATGCAACAAAGTCTTCACTTTCTGCGTGATGAAATTGCTAAGTCTCCTGGTTCTAAATTATGAATTTACTGTAAATCTCTTCCCAAGGTCATATTTTCTTGGAGTATACGTCTGCTATCTATAATCACCAAGTATGCTTTAAAAATCCCTGCAGCTTGACTTTTTTTTTTAAGAGATAGCAATCCCATCTCTCATTTTAGCTTTTGGGATAACATTGGTGTTTCTTGCTCATTGTTTTCTGAACTATAGCCACCCTCTTTCTTTCAAATAATGTCAAGACACCACAAACCGATAGGATCTTATCCATTACAGTTACCAGGATTATCTTATTCTGAATTTGGGTTTTCTTTCAACATGTTTACAAAGCAATTCCAAATCATTCAAAGGCCTTTGTGAAAAATTACAATGGTGGTGATGCGTAGACCCATCTTTGTACCCAGAGCTCACTGGGATGTCCTGGGCTCCCCCATACCAGCTGCCCAGACTCACAGCTCAGGTGCTTCTTTTTTTATCCTTTTGGCTTTCCAGAGTAAAGGGTGCAGAAGAGGGCAGAGGCCATGAGCTCCTAAGGGAGGGGTCCTCCCATATTCCAGAGAGTGGAGCAGGGAGATGGAGAGCATTCCCAAATCATCTGCAGGAGGCTGCCCTTTATGAAGTCAATTAGGACTTCAGTTGTTTATGATAATGATGGTAATCATGACTACTTTAGAGATTACTTACAGCTCTGCAAGGAGTACTTGCTACAAATCTGTGTTATTTTCCTTTTTATTGTTGCATCCCTTCTCATCCTTCCTCCCCCTCCTTTCCTAACAAAGTCCTGCCCACCTGCTATCCACCATCTCCTTCTCTCCTTCCGTTGCCCCCTCTTCCTCACTCTTTCTCGTTTGGAATCATAGTCAGAGTCACAGGAAGTTAGAGCTGGAAGCCAACTCAGAGCACTTGTCTAACCTGAACATCTCACGCCTGTATAAACAGCATGCAGAGAGACACACCAAGCTCTGGTCACACAGTTGGCTTGTGACAAATGCCAGATAAATACCCAGGACTCCTGGAGCAGTCTGATGTTCTATTTGTTGCCTCAAACAGTTGCATTTTCTGTGTTTGTTTTTCTTTTTTTCTTTTCTTTTTTTTTTTTTGCTGCATACAAGAATCTCATCTTACTTTATTTTTTTTTGTAATTTTTTTAATTAAATGATAGCTGCATACATCAATACAAACATGGGGTACAGTGTAGTGTTTTCACACACATTCTGAAATACTTTCATCAAGCTGGTTCACATAAATTTCATGTCATTTGC
>CAUYTI010075163.1:0-14591 GCA_963575145.1 Galago senegalensis | reverse complement strand
CCTAATTACTGGATATAGTATCCTGGGATGAAAGTTGTTTTGTTTTAGGAGATTAAAAGTCGATGACCATCCTCTTCTGGCTTGAAAAGTTTCAGCAGAGAGATCTGCAGTCATTCTAATATTCTTTCCCTTGTAGGTTATAGTTTTCTTATGTCTGGCTACTTGTGAAATTTTCTCCTTCATATTAACTTTGGTGAAGTTAATTATAATGTGTCTAGAAGATGTTTTATTTGGATTGAGTCGTGCTGGGGTTCTGAAACTGTCTGCTATCTGGATCAGAATCTCTTGCCATGTTTAGGAAGTTCTCCTCTATTTAATCTTGGAATAGAGCATCTGGGCATTTCAAAGCAACCTCTTCTCCTTCAGGGATTTCTATAAGGCGAATGTTTGCTCTTTTGCAGTGGCCCCACATTTCTCTCAGGGAATGGTCCATTTTTTTTCTCCACTTCTTTTCCTCTTTGAGTGTTTGGGAGCATTCAAAAGCATTGTCTTCAATGTCAGAGAGGGACATGTTACCCAGGGATTCTACTGTATTTCTCAGAATTTTGAGGGCTGCAAATTCTTGTTCAATGTGTCAAAATCTTTGGTGATTTTGTCTTCGAATTCATTGAATTCTTGAGACAACTTTTTAATTACTCCTTGAAATTCTAATTCTATCTTTACTTATGTTCTATTGATCTTATTTGCCATCCAAATTCTGAACTTAATTTCTGACATCTCAGCCATTTGTTTATGAATGGGATCATCTGGTGTGTCTGTTTTGTCATTTCCTGGGGGAGTTGATCTACCCTGATTATTCATGCTGCCAGAGTTTTTCCACTGATTCTGCCCCATGCTTATTTTTTACCATTTAGCCAGATGGGCAGGCAAGGTGAAATTGGATTAGGGGCTCCTAGAGTTGTGGTTAACTAGCCCTTTGCCAAGGATCTGGGACTGGTGACTGTAGCTTTTTCCTCTACAGTTTTGCAAAGGACTTGTACAGTACTATGGTATAAGGGAATGGGGACCTGTTTGGTGTAGTGGTGTTAGGTGGCTCTATCTTGTATTCAGCTGGTCTTTGTCCAATCCTAGTAGAACAGTGACTCTGGGTTGAAGTCTCAGCTGTGAAGAAATACAAGCAACTAAGACACCCTGCCCCCCATGGGCAACAATTGAAAGAGGAAAATCAACCCTTCCAGTTGCTACACAACCAGGGTACCACCCAAGAGGGTCCTTGCGTGATTGGCCCATGTTAGGAGTTCTAAACCAATTGACCTAGTCAGTACCAACTCTCAAGTGGGAGAGTTCGAAAGGTCTCCAGCAAATAGATAGCAGAGGTCTACGGGCTGCTCAAATGTGGCTTGCTTTGGTGCTCTTTGGAGTCAGAAAGGCCTGCCCAGTAGCAGAGTTGGACCAGGGGGCTAGTGTCTCTTTTCCTACCTTGCACCTCTTTCACACTCAGTCACTGGTAACCCCACGGGGCTGTGGTCCTGCTCCCTCCAATAAGCACATGTGCCAGGGCTTTGCACGGCTCCAGCAGCAGGGTGGGGCAGTGGCACGCAATTCTGGCAAGGCTGGTGTATGGTGGCTCTAGCAGGGTGGGGCACACAGCGAGTGGCTCTTGCTGGGCAGAGTGCGGGGCATGTAGCTCCAACAGGGTGGGACATGTGGTGGCTCTGGCAGGGAGGGGCACGCAGCACATGGCTCTGGCAGGAGTGCACAGCCAGTGATTCTGGCTGGGTGGAGTGTAGGGCATGTGGCTCTGGCAAGGTGGGACCCAGCAGCTCTGGTGTGTGATGGGTGGCTCTAGCAGGGCGAAGGGCATGGCTTGCAACCCTCCTCCTGCAGCTAGTTTGCACTTTTGCAGAGTCAAGCCCTACAGCCTCTCTCCCTTTGTCTGCACTACTGCTGGGCTTACTGTTACAGTGCAGCTTTTCTACCATGGCCCTTGCAGTGCCTGGACCAGGCAATGAACCACAGACATTCTGGTCTCTGCTGGGGGTAGTCTTCTGGACTGTTAGGTGGCAGGGTGGAGTGCAGACTGGAAGTTAAAATGGCAGAGAAAACATTAGTTCAACTTTCATGCCTGGCAAGAGAGTGCTCAGGGTCACAGCAGGGTCCCTCTGGAGAAGTAGTCCCCACTTTCTGCAACTCTCTCCCATGGGGTAAGACAAAAGGTCCTCAGTTCACCGCTTACCTGTAGAAAACCTACAGTGAGAAAGAAAACAAAACTCTTTTAGGGAAGGGGACAGATACTTTCCTTTGGGATGAATTTTATACCTGAAATTTGCTTTCTTGGAGTCACAGCTTGCCTCAGCAGAGGTGACGTGCAGTTATCACTCTTCTCTCTTGCCTCAGCTCCCAGTCTTCAGCTTTATTGGGTACTTTCTGATCATTATTCTTCTCTCTGGACAGGAGCTTCTGTCAAAAGCTGGCTCCAGTTGGCCATCTTGCCCCTCTTCCTCCCTGAAAGCATTCTGTAAGAATTAATCAGCTAAATGGAATTTGCAACAAGTATTCCATATTTCAGTATTATTCATAAATTATGTGCTACACATCTTTTCTATCAATAAAATTTACATAAACTTAGAGGTTGATACACTTTGGGGGAGGTTGCCAGTTGAGATTATTGGTTATATTTCCTCTACCATGAATATATTTCTCTCTTTATCTCACCCAGTAAGACCCAATTCAGAGGCTACTCTATCCCTTCTTTGGGGTCCTTTATGGAAGCCCTGTTAACAGTGTGGGTCTGCACAGATCCCTCTACTTCTTAGGACAAATACAGTTGAAGGGCAGGGACCTTAAATTATTCATCTCTGAACATCTAGAGCTGAGTTAAGTGTTGGGTACATAGGAGATGCCTAAAAGGTGTTAAAAGAAACAGTGAGAGCCTTGAAAGTTGATGGGGCTGGGAAGTGGGAAAGGAAAAGGAAAGTAGGAGTTTAAATGTATAGATAAGGGACAGTGGAGAATATTATAGATTACTTATTAAAATTTAAATGTCCAGGTTGGGCTCATGCCTGTAATCCTAGCACTCTAGAAGGCCAAGGTGAGTATATTTCTTGAGTTTGAGACCAGCCTGAGTAAAATTGAGACCCCTAGCTCTACTAAAAATGGAAAAACTAGCCAGGTGTAGTGCTGGGCACTGTAGTCCCAGCTACTCGGGAGGATAAGGCAAGAAGATATCCTGAACCCAAGAGTTTGAGGTTGCTGTGAGCTATGATGTGCCACAGCACTCTGCTCAGGACGTAGAGTGATACTGCGTCTCAAAAAAAAAAAAAAAATCCATAGGGTTCCTACAGGACTGTATAAACTTTAGCAAACTTTGATTGGCCAAACCACTATCCATAAAAGCCCTCAATGAAGTAGGTTTTGGCAGTGATTGCATATTCAGAGGAATAAGGCATGTCACCTGGTAATCCTATCACTCCAGGTATTTGATGTGTGACCTGGGTGAATTCAGTTCAGCACCCAATCCTTCCAAACAATTCCCCTTATAATATCCAATGAACACTTCCTTGCATGAGGCAGGCATTGGATTTTCCATGCATCATGTGTAAGGAAGGTGACAAGGGAACATCAGAAGCCCAGGAGAATTTAGTCCCCTTCTGGCCCGTGTGTCGTGCAGCATGCCCCTTCTGCGATTCCCTGCCTGCACCCTTTTGGAAGGATCTGGATGCCAGCCCTTCTAGTCAGGAAGTATTTTCAGTCTTTAAAACTCAGCCATTATTGGCTAGCTAGCTGAGTTTTCTTTTCAGAAAGTGCACAATCATGGATCTCCCCAAAATATACATCTAGCCAGGATCAGATTTCCCTTAGGCAACTAGCCACTCCTTGGCAACGAGCACTTGCCAACAAGCTTGGAAGAAAGAAAGCAAATGGCCTTCCTTTCTCCCTCACTACCATCATTGCAACCATCATGACCTCCAGGAAAAGTCAGCAGGTCCAGCCTCCAGCTATAGCTAGGGGCAGGCTGTAAATGTCAAAGAAAACCAAGTAAAGTCACTTACATTACCCTCATCCTTTCCCTAAGTCTTACCTGCCATTTATTTAAGATAGCCCCACAGTAGGAAAATGAAATAGGCCCTGGTCAGCATCCCTCCTTGGGATCGTCCCAGTACATGCTCTGCTTGTACCCATGACCCCCACAAGTCTACTCTCAATTCAGAGGCAGGTGTGGTCCTGTCAAAAAGCACATCAGAATACATTATTCCTCTGCTCAGAACTTTTCAAGGGCTCCCACTCCCAAGGGATGGAAGGCCCAAACTGTAATGGCTAAAGGCTTCCCCATCAGCTCCTCTTGTGGCCCTTCAAGCACCTAATTTCCTACTAGTCACAGCCTCACTCCTTGACAGACATAGTAATCTTATTTTCCAAACTCGTGAGGCATCTCCCCCCTCAGGACCTCTTCTCTCACATTCCCTCAGTTGTCCACAGGGCTTGTTCCCTCATCTCCTTCTGGGCTTTGTACAAACATGACCTTCTCCTTGAGGTCTTCCCTAACATGTCTGGGGCTGCTCTGTGCTGTCAGCTGCCTTCTTCCTCTCTGTTACTGCTCCTCTTCACCATGTTGTATTATTTCCAAAGAATTTATCATCTTCAGCATAACATACCATTTAAAGTTTGTTTCTCCCCAGTGGAAATGTAAGCTCTAAGAGGGTATAGATTTTTGACTTTTTTTTTTTTTTTGGCCTATTTTAGTAGTTTAATAAATAATTGTTGAATGGGAAATCTGAGACCTACTCAAACCCACAAACATCATTGAGGCACCTGGGAGTAGGAATCAATTACCTCCATGCTAGAACCCACGTCCATCACCTAATCCTTATGCTCCTTCCATCCATAACTGGACTTAGGGAAAGGGGGACATTCCAGAGAGTTCACTCTAGAATTGATCAGATAGATGTCCTTGACATTTTTTGCATTTCCTTGTTTATCAAGGTCAAGAAAGCCAGGTGAAAACTTTGAAAGGTGGTTTTTAGTTAAATTCGTTTCCTTGAAAATGTCCTTTGATTTGGATGATTATATATTCATGTGTTAATACTTGCAGAATACATCTCAAGCAGGGAGTTTGTGGTGTTGTTGTTGCTGGCGGTGGAGGGGGGAAGAAGGAGGTGGAATATAGGAACATTAGCCTAATCACGTGAGCTGCTCCATTAATAAACTCAGTGCCTCCTTTATGAAAGGGAGCCCTGGGAAATGAAACAGAAAATTACTTTCCTTTAAAGAGACAGAGACTGAGTCATGGTCTCTGAATTCCCTCTCTGCTGCTTCTCATTCATACTGCTGATTATTTATTTCTAATTTATCTAAGGGGGTTTATGAGTCATCGAGATTAGTTCCTGCAAGGTCCTCTATCGCTAAATAATGTAGTAGTAACATGTTGTAGTTGAGGGGTGGAGCTACAAGCAGTTGCATAGTAAGTTACTCCACAACTTAATAGGTTAAAACAAGCAGCATTTTTTAATGTGTTTAGAATTCTGTTTCTGGGAACCCAGGGCTTGGCTGGGAGGTCTTTTTCTCCAGGTGATGTTATCTGGGATCATTTACTTGGGAGTGTCCAGCTGGTGGCTGGGCTCAGTTCTAAGTCTGGATTCATGCGTGTTTTTAGTGCTTCTCTGCTCCTCTATGCAATCTCTGTTTCTCCAGGGACTCAGGCCATCTCACAGCATGGTGATCTTAAGGTCTAGTCTTGGAAGTTGCACAGCAGTGACATTTCTACCATCTCATGTTGTTTAAAGCAGATATAGACTACACTCCAGGAGAAGGGACTCTACTCACTGGGAGAAATGGCAAAGAATTTTTACTTATTTAATCTATCACATAACCAAATATAGGCAATCAGTCTCCACTTTCAGTTGTGATTTATTGTGCTTTTCTGCTTTAAGAAAGATGTAATAAAAATGTAAATAAAATTTGTAAAAAAGGATATATTCAAGGAGATATATATATATAAGCATATAAAAGCATATAAGCATATAAAATACACATCTCATTTATAAGTGCTCCCACCTTAGTTGAGCATCCACTTTTGGAATTTCTCTGCCTTCAGCTCTGTCCCCTACTTCTGCAGGGAACCAGTTTGTCTTGCTACAGAAGTTGCACTGAAGTCCTGAGTCCCTATTACCATGAATCCCTCACAAATTTCCTTCAAGCCCATTGTTTCCACTTTTTCTGGAAACCTGAAACCCTGGGATATCTTTTTAAATGCTGTATTACTGTAAGTGCAAAGAAGGAGCCAATCTGGTTCCCACTTACTCTGATTTTGACATGAAATTAAGTTTCCCATAGGAAACTGTTGGATGTGCCAAGTCATACATTTGGGTAAGCTGAACAGCAATCCACTGTAAGATGGAAAAGGTACATCTAGGACTGAGCCCAAGCAAGAGTAGAGGGCATGAGTAACCTGCAAGGGCAGGGGGCTCAGATCCCTGTGTCGCCTACTATGAGTGCACCAGTAACCTTCCCTTATCTCTCATCTACAGCCATATATGGAGTTTCATAAGACCAGTTGAAGGTAAAGGAAAAAGCTTGGTTTACATCTGGGTTGGCTCAGTATGTGAATAGAGGCTGAAAATGAATAGCTACTACAGACAACCATACTCAGGATTGGCTCTATAAGAAAGTGGAGAAGGAAACTCTTGTTGAGGGGTGGAGTGTATCTGGTCATCCACTTAGTGTCAAAAAACAAATGGCAGCTCGGTGCCTATAGCTCAATCGGCTAAGGCGCCAGCCACGTACACCTAAGGTGGCGGGTTCGAATCCCCAGCCCAGACCCACCAAACAACAATGAAGGCTGCAACCAAAAAAAAAAAATAGCCAGGCATTGTGGCGGGTGCCTGTGGTCCCAGCTACTTGGGAAGTGGAGGCAAGAGACTCGCTTGAGCCCAGGAGTTGGAGGTTGCTGTGAGCTGTAATGCCACGGCACTCTCCCCAGGGGGACAGTTTGAGGCTCTGTCTCAAAAAAAAAAAAAAACCAACAAATGGCTCATAGTTCTTTCTATAAAGGTTGTATTAGTTTGCAATCCCATCAGCAGTATGGAAGTGTTCCCTCCTCTAAAGTCAACCTTCTATGTGATCCTGCAATTCCATGACTATTAGGTATCTACTCAGAAGGACAAAAATCATTTTACCACAAAGACATTTGCACCAGAACGTTTATTGCAGCTCAATTCATAATTGCTAAGTTGTGGAAGCAACCCCAATGCCCATCAACCCATGAATGGATTAACAAACAGTGGCATATGTATACCATGGAGTACTATTCAGCCATAAGAAAAATTGGAGACTTAACAACTTTTATGTTTACTTGGATGGAGTTGAAACACATTCTTCCTTGTAAAATATCTCAAGAATGGAAAAAAAATATCTAATGTACTCAATACAAAATGAAACCAATATATAAACAGTTACATGCTCACACAAATGATAAAACACAAATATACAAATATGCAAAACACAAATATCAACTCCATCTAAGTCTAGCAAGGGGGAAGGGAGAGGAGAGAGTGGAAAGGGAGGCGTGGAGAGAGATTGCTGAGAAAAGGAGGGCAATCAGTAGGATCTCACTTAATGTGCACAACGTGAGGGTGTTCAACTACAACTTGAACTTTACCTTGGAAGTGAAAACAACGTAACCTAAAAGTTTGTACCTTTCTATTAATTTGAAATAAAAAAGAAACAAACAAACAAAAAAAGCCCCAAAAGAGTATGGTAGGGAAATGGGGAAGAACAGAATAAATTTACAGTGTGGAAATCTGTCAAACACCTCAGCCAAATGATCAGAGTCAATGCCAACAGTGACAAATCATGTTGATAAAACATACCCTTGATATGATGTGATGAAAACAATACTTTACTTCTGTAGTTTTCCTCCCTCCCCCAAATACAACCTAGTTGAATAATGAGAGAAACAGTGAGAAAAACTCAACAGAGGGAAATTCCACTAATACTTGACTAATACTCCTCAAAACTGGCAAGATCATCAAAAGCAAAAATAGCCTGGGAAACTGTGAGAGGCAAGGGGGGCCTGAGAAGACTTCTGACAAATAAATGCAAAGTGATGTCCAGAATAGGGCAATTTAGCAGACAAAAGACATTAGTAAAAAAAATAAGGAAAAGTGGGGCGGTGCCTGTGGTTCAAAGGAGTAGAGCACTGGCCTCATAATACCGGAGGTGGTGGGCCAAAACCAGCCCCGGCATAAATAAATAAATAAATAAGGAAATGTGAATAAATTATAGATTTTACTTAATAATAATGTACAGCATTGGCCCTTTTATGTGACAAATATATAATACTAATGTAAGATGTTAACAAGAGGCTAAACTGGGTTTGGCTTATATAGGAGCTCTACTCTCTTCTCAACCTTTCTGACAGTCTGACAATCTAAAAGTATTCTAAAGTGTTCAACTACAACTTGAACTTTACCTTGGACAAGTGGGTAAAGTTGTGACAATCTAAAAGTATTCTAAAATAAAAAAAAATTTAGTCCCCTTTCCCCACAGAAAGTAATTGAAGTATATTTTTATGAAAATATTTTTAACAAAATTAACTATTCTTTAAATTTTCAGTATAATCATGGGTGGCTCAGCTATGATTCTCTTTCACAGGGCCAGAATGGAACTTAGAGTCTTAGAAGGAAACATAATGCAAAAGTTACGGCATTTGTACATTTATATTGGGATGTTTGTTTGTGGACTCTTGAAAATGTTTATTTTTAAGGATAAATAATTTTGGGGGGGAGGTTATTTAAAAAATGGCCCAAGATGAGAATATATATGTACTCACGAGCAATGGCCAATGACTTAGTGAACTGGTTAGAGGTCTAGAAAGTAATTGACTGGGAAATTGGAGACAGGAAGGTTTGGGGTAAGAGGCCTGCAGACAAACCTATGGAAGTGAGCCTGCAGTGTGAAGATTTCTGTGGGACTTGTTAAGGTCCGTCAGAAAGCATCCATCACAGAAGTGATGTTAAACATCCAACGGACAAAACGTCTAGCCAGCTCACATTAGCCATCTTTCATCGTCAGTTCCCTCAGAATTGGTATGATAGATTGTCAAAGGGCCCCATGAATGGAGTGGCCCTGCCGCAGAGTTCCACATGGATCCAACTGCATGGACTCCCACTCATAAACACTGATGTAACTATTGTCACTTTGTAATGCCCGCCCTGCCAGTGACAGAGACAAATGCTGAGGCCCTAATGTGGAACTACTTTGGGGGGACACTAATTGAGCACTTGGTGGCAATTTGTTCTCAAAACACTAGACACATATTCTGGGTGTGGGTCTGCCTGCGGTGCCTCATGCAGCCCCATTATGCAGTGGCTGACAGAAAAACTGCCCCATGGGCACGGGGCCCCAAGGTAGTGCTTGGATCAGGATAACCACTTCACAATGAAAGAGTTGTAGCAATGGGTTTATGATCATAGGACTCACTTGTATCACTTACCAGTAGTGAGAGGGGCTATGGTTCCTCCCTCTAACCTCCCTCTTCTAAGTTTTTCATTGGGAAGCATGGCCTGTGGGGATCCTGGAAGAGCAGCTCTCTGAACATGTGTGGAGAAGTGGGGTCACATGGCACAAGGTAGTCATGGGGGTGTGGTGCCCAGGCCTTCCTTCATGAAAGAACTTACTATCTAGTGTCAGGAAGTTATTTGGCTGATAGCCTCCAGCTGCCAATACCTTTAGTATTTGTCTCACCTATTAAGTCTAGAAACAAATTCCTTGGTAGCCAATAACTAGATAGGGGAGGGAGTTTTAGGGCCTTGCCATGTCTTGCCAGCACAGACTTCCTCTACCAGGCAGTCATAGTTTCCACTGGATTGGCTAAGACATTGGCAGATGTGCACTATGATCTGAGAATCTTCCTGCCCAATCTTGCTTCTCTTCTTTCTTTTAAGGTCTGCATCACAGTCTGAAGTCTTTTCTTCCCAAACCTGCTTTCCTTCCTTTTTATCTTTTACAAGTGTTAAGATAAATAGGTCTCACACCTCTTAATCTGTCTCAGCATTTGTTTTCCAAAGACTCAAGTTACACAATACTTTAGCTACTCATGAATTACAGGTAAACTTAATTTCTTTGAAGCCAATAATATGTTTCTTCAAACCTAAGTTGTCACTCAAGGTTGGGGGGCAACTAGAATTCACACACAGTAGGTGTGCAGAATGAGTACAACTAGTTCAGAGTATACTTGAGAGTATCTACTAAAGCTGACTGAATTCTCTATGACCCATCAATTTATTCATAGCTACATATCCATTAGAAATTTTCTCATAGCAGGATGCCAGGGACTGCATTTTGTCCACCCAAAATTCACATGCTCAATCCCCAGCGCTCAAGGTTTTGGTATTTGGAGATGTGGCCCTTAAGAGGTAATTAGGTTTAGATGATGTTGTGACGGTAGGACCCTTATCATGGGATTAGTGCTCATAGAAAAAGAGAAACAGAGAGTTTATTCTTGTTCTCTTCAATGCTGTGAGGACACAGTAAGAAGGTAGGAGATGGATAATTCCTGGTGTATTCACAGAATAGGATACTATGTAACAAAAAGAAAGATGAGCTGCAAACATGCAAAAAGGGGTTGAATCTTACATGTCAAAGGAAATCACTATATGATGCCATTAATACAAAGTTCTAATCCCGAAAAAACAAATCCATGCCGCAAGGAGCCAGGAAAATGGGTATCCTGAGTGCAGGGAGGGGTGGTGATGGTGGTTTATGACTAAAAGGGCGGGTGAAAGATGTTCCAGGATGCTGCTGCTATTCTCTTTCCTGATCTGAGTGTCGATTATGTGCAGGCCAAGTCTTGAAAGTTTATTGACCCATACACTTGTGACATATGCACTTTTCTGTATGCAGAAAATCATACTTTCATAAAAAGGTTATAGAAATCTAAAGTTGTCATTGATTTTAAGATGCATCCTTATGAAGGTTGGTATATAGGTACTCTGTGTGATTCATTGACTATAGAATACACATATTTCACATTTTAATATCTTGGACATGGTGATATGAGCTATAGTTGGTGGTGGTCACAATGTGGCTGCATTGGGATGCAGTTGTTGCTGCCTATGTGTGAATGTCAAGTCTCAAAACTTGCAAAATGATAGTAGCAGAAGCTTGGAAAAAAATCTCAGATTTCTCATGCTTTTTATTGATAAAATCATTTATAAATTTTTATTTATTGGAAAATGTCTTTTTGAAACGATTAAGGCACAAAACTTCATCATAAAGACTCTTGCATATGGACCAAGGAAAATATAAGCAAAATAAATTGCTTAAGGATTTCTAAAATATCTCCACATTCTGAGTCCCATTGTTCTGTATCGCTTTTTGACTAAGAGTCACTGAGATTGTGTTTTTCATGTAATGTTATCCTCTATGGCATCCTGAAACTACGGCCCATGGGCCACATGCAGCCTGCCTAGGACATTTATCCGGCCCACATTTATCCGGTGTTTTTGCCCCCGCTACCTGTTCTGCTTAGCAGCTGACTCGTCCCGAAGCCCATAGTCCAGCCCTCCAACGGTCTGAGGGACAGTGAACTGGCCCCCTGTTTAAAAAGTTTGAGGATCCCTGTGAGTGCCGTCAAGAGCTTTGGTGATACAGCATTTCTTAAAAAGAATTCATAAAAACCCTAAAATCCACTGGATCTAGGTTTTTACTAAGCAGGTTTTCAGTGAGGTAGAGCCAGCCTTCTGTGGTAGAAGCTATGGTGTGCCGCTCAGATTCTCCTCCGGCAATGAAGAACCTCTTCCTTCTGCTGGTGGGAGTGCTGCTGGCAGGAAGTCCTTATCCATCAGCCCCCTTGGGGGTTTGGCTCATTTTGAGAGGGCCACCCCTCCCAAGGTTGTTCTTCCTTCCCCAAACAGGTGCCAGGTATAATAGCTTGGGCCCTTGCCCCAAATAGGAACTACTGGAAAGGATCATCTCAGTGTAGGAACGCCCCTTGGGTTAAGCTGAGGCCTTCGTTGTGACAGTGTCACAGCCCCATCTTCCTCTGTCCATTCTGCTTTTTTCCCTGTGTGTTGCTCCCATAGACATCCCATAATAAACCTTCATCATGATTATTTCAAAGTCTGCTTGGTGGGGAGCTCAATCTTGAGGATCTACTTTTGTTTTATTTTATTTTTTTTAAGATATAGGATCTCACTCTATTGCCTAGATTGGAATGCAATGGTCCAAGTACAGTTCATTTTAACTTTGAATTCCCAGGCTCACATGATCCTCTTATTTCAGCCTCCTGACTAGCTGGCACCACAGGTGCACACTATCACACCTGGCTAACTGTTAAAACATCTTCATAGAGATTGGATCTTGCTATGGTGTCCAGGCCAGTCTCAAGCTGCCAGCCTCAAGAAATCCTCCTACCTCAGCTCCCCAAAGTGCCAGGATTATAAATGTGAGCCACCACACCCAGCCAAAACCTACTTTTGACTCCTGTTTAGGGAATGTTTACTGACCATGCCTCACACCCATCCCTACAATCATTTTATTTCTAAAGGTAATAAATGACTGCTTCCCTATTACTTTGGATTTTCTTCCATGTTGCTGACTCCCATTCATTTTGCTAGTTTTGAAGCTGGTACAACTGATCTTTAATATTATTAGGTAACTACAACTACACCATGATGACAACCTGACCAGCTGAGAGCTGTTGTAAGATGCCATCATTGATTGTAATTCACAGCCCCATTTCAGGGAGAGGAAAATGTGAAGAAATTTGCATATTTCAGGGTATCTTCCTGTTCATCTGGATTTCCTTTGGGTTCAAGAGGTTCAGACAACCTCTTGACCTTGAGGATGGAGCCTTGTCTGTGGGCAGTGTGAGACAAAACTAGCCCACTGCACAGCCCTGTCCTGCGTGGTCATTGGTAGTGGCCTCCCTCTTCCCTTGGTGGCCAAAAGTCACAGCTGGTCTGCCTTCTTGGCCTAACCTGTGCCCATGGATATTTGGAGGGTTTGGGGCCTCACTTCAGCTCTGGAAGATGCCTGGAGGTCTGCACCTCTTGCTCTGGGGAACTCGCCCACCAACCCTTTCAACTGTCATCTGAGACGGACCCACTGGGACCCTGTCTCTCTGTCTAGGTCAGCCCTGCCAGTCTTTCTACTCCATGGGGGTCAATTTGCATTGGGACAGAACCCTGGGAGATATTCTTTCCTCCTGGGGCTTCAAGGGAGAAACATGTTTTTTTTCAGACCCTGAAACCTAAGTTCCACCTTCCCCTTCTGGTTCTGCTCTACCAGAAAAAGCAGAACCAGACTGCCCCCACCCCTCAACGCTACCTGTGTCTAACTCTTACCCCTCCAATCCTTCTCCTTCCTGCCACTTACCTCTTCCACTAGATCACTTTTCTATTATTTCTTGTATTCTATCAAGTCTGTGGTTCACAGTATAAATTTCTGTGGTTAGCTATTCCTGTAAGATTGGCTCTTAATATTTAAACTCATAGTTTCTGGAATTCTGAGTGAACTAACTTCCTTTATTCCTTCCTCCTCTCCTTCTCCCTCATTGTTCTCCTTTGTCTTCTTCTAAAATCTCAACAAAACCTGGCCCTTGCAGTAAAAAACAAACAAAACAAAACAAAAACAAACACTTTATGTCTACTGCAGGTTAAAAATTCCATTCAAGCAATTCAGTTGACATACTTGAACCAGGTTGTATCAAAATATTTTCCCAACTTCAGACATAAGTCACTCTTTGTTCCCTGAAGAAAACTTACACTCTATCTTAGAGTGAAACATGTACCAAGGATGATCCGTTACTAGGCAGAAAGAAGAATTTTAATACATTACAAGAGCAAGAAACCATGCAGGCTACAATCTTGGACCATAATGCAGAGAAATTGAATACTGATGTCAAAACTTAAGAAAGAATAAACCTCAACACACTCCTATGTAACATTTGGATCAGAGAGAAACCAAAACTGTAATTAAGATTATTTATAAAACAATGATAACAAGAATATTACATAAGTGAGAAGGCCAAGACTGTTTACATAGAACAGCTAGAAGTTTTAAAGGCTTTTATAATTTAACAAGAAAACGAATATAAATAAACTGTTCAACTAGTTAAACAGAGAGCCAAGAAGATATGACTAAGGAAGACAGAGAGAAGGAATTAATAAAGATTAAAGTAGAAATTAGTGTTTAGAAAAGAGAAAATCAGTAAATTTGATAAGTAAAGGAGATGATTCTTTAAAACACCAAGAAAAAAAAAGTTTTTGCAAAGCTAATCAAGAAAAATAAGAGGAAAAAACAAGCACTTGGAATGAGGACAGGAATATAACCACAGGTAAAGGTGTGATTTACAGGTGTTGTCATGTAGATTATATTATGTTGAACTCGGTGCTAAAAGTTGTAACATCAAGTCGTACACAGGATTTTTGAATAAAACATAAATGGTCAAAACATATTAAAGAAGGGAACACCACAAATATACCCATGACCCTAGAAGAAATTTTTTTTTATTATTATTATTATTTTATTAAATGATAGCTGTGTACATTAATGCAAACATGGGGTACAGTGTAGTGTCTTCACACACATTTTGACATACTTTCATCAAGCTGGTTCACATAAATTTTATGTTATTTGCATAGTCATTG
>CAUYTI010075156.1:0-10756 GCA_963575145.1 Galago senegalensis | reverse complement strand
GGGTAGAGTGCCATGGCATTACAGCTCACAGCAACCTCCAACTCCTGGGCTCAAGCGAGTCTCCTGCCTCCGCCTCCCAAGTAGCTGGGACCACAGGCGCCCGCCATAACGCCTGGCTATTTTTTGGTTGCAGCCGTCATTGTTGTTTGGCGGGCCCGGGCTGGGGATTCGAACCCGCCACCTTAGGTGTACGTGGCTGGTGCCTTAGCCAGTTGAGCTACAGGCACCGAGCTGCAATAAATAATACTTAAGTGTTGTCAATGGTACTAGAGCCAGGAGTGTCCAAACTACAGTCATAGGCCATGTGCTGATTATTTGAGGACGGTTTTACTTATCTGTGGTGTCAGATATCAAGAAAAGTAGTACAGACCTATTTTTTTTTAGCTCATCAGCTTTCATTAGTGTTTGTGTATTTAATGTGCGGCCTAAAGCAATTCTTATTCTTTCAATTTGCAGCAGAAAAGAAAAAAGGCTGGACACCCCAGTGACGAACAAGTACTCCCAGATACTGATGGTAGACATGTAAAATGGTGAAACTTTTCCAGAAGACCAGCAATATGTATGTAGAAAGATTTGAAGTATACTTTTGACCTAACAATTCCATTTACATGAATTTATACAGAAGATAATACTGGGCAAGTTGAAAATAAAGTATAACAATAATACAGCAGAACCTCCATTGCTGACCACCTCAAGTTGCACTAATTTTCACAGACTGGACATACACCACATGTATGTATCAGTACAGTAGACCTAGTTCCTTATGTTGACCATCTCTACAGGTTGGCCAGTCTGTTACAGTCCCTTCAAGGGTCAATTTACAGAGTTCTACTGTAATTTATCTTCCAATCAATTATAATCATGGTACAGCCTTACATACTATTCAGGCAATAAAAGGAGAAAAGCCATGTCTCTTAATATTAAAAAATCCACCCTACATGAAGTGAACCAGGATATATGAAGCAAAAAAAAAAAATCAGATTACGAGATTACAAAAGGATAATACCAAGTATGAGTCTATTTTTGCTTAAGAAACAAATACTGTACAGTCTCACCACCCAGGGATTGTGACAAACTGTCAAGACGCAGAGGTAGTTAACATAAGGAACAAACTAGGCCTATTGTACTAATATATACATTTGGTGCATGTCCCATCTATGAAAATTAGGTCACCTTAAGGAGGTAGTCAGTGTAGGGAGGCAGTTAATTATGGAGGTCCTACTGTATATACGTGGAAAAAAATAAACACTTTATTATCTCTAGGTGGTGGGATCATACATTATTTTCATTGATTTTGTTTGTTCTGGGACAGGGTCTCACTTATTGCCCAGGCTAGAGTGCAGTGGTTTGCTACATCATAGCTCACTGAAACCTCAAACTCCAAAGTAATCCTCCTGGCTCAGCCTCATGAGTAGCCAGGACTACAGGTGTGCTACCACACCCAGCTAATATTTTTTTTTTTTTTTGAGACAGAGCCTCACGCCGTTCCCCTGGGTAGAGGGCTATGGCTTCACTGCTCACAGCAACCTCCAACTCCTGGGCTCAAGCGAGTCTCCTGCCTCTGCCTCCCAAGTAGCTGGGACCACAGGCAACCGCCACGATGCCCGGCTATTTTTTTTTTTGATTGTTGTTTGGCGGGTCTGGGCTGGATTCGAACCCACCACCTTAGGTGTATGTGGCTGGCACCTTAGCCGCTTGAGCCACAGGCACCGAGCCACCCAGCTAATATTTTACAGAGACACAGTCCCAATATGTTGCTCAGGCTAGTCTTGAACTCCTGGACTCAAGCAATCCTCCCACCTCTGCCTCCCAAAGTGCTAGAATTACAGGCATGAGCCACTGCATTCAGCCTTCATTTCTTATATAATTTAAAACAATGATTTCTAATTTTTAAAAGATATCTAACATAATTTCTTTTGGTTCTTTTAATGAAGTATGAAATAATCTCAGTTTATAGGCCAGGAGGCTGTAATTTGACCACAATCCCACAGCATCAAATGACAGGAAGGGCTACTCCCAGATTTTGTGCTTCCAGGTCAAGACTCCTTCCACCATACCTACACTACATTGGTCCTTTGCACCAGGTTTTAGAACCCTTTCACAGGTTACTGTCCTCTCCAACCTACTTAGCAAAATTTACTGATACCACTTTTCCCACAAAATCCTTTGCAACCTATTTAGCAATTATTTCCCAGATTTTTTTTTTTATTTTTTTTATTTTTTTGCAGTTTTTGGCCGGGCCTGGGTTTAAACCTGCCATCTCCAGCATATGTGGCCGGTGCCCTACTCCTTTGAGCCACAGGCACCACCCGACATATTTGATTTTTAATACTTTTGAGTTTTGTTTACTTTTAAAGAGAGAGTTTTCACTGTATGTTGCCCAGGCTGGCTTCTGATTCCTGGGCCAGATCTTCCCACCTGGTCTCCTGCGTGGGTGGGACAATATGCACGTGACACCACACCTAGCTTACTTTAAGTCTTTTCCCCAAAGCAGTTTATAAGCTCTTGGAGGGCAGGAATCAGAGTCTTAGCCAGTACCCCAGGTGACTCAGCAAAGTGCTCTAGCACAGCATGCCTCTAATAAATGTTTGATGAACAAAGAGGAAATCTGTGAAGTCTTTTCTCATAGCCACTATGTTGATTTTAAAAATAAACAAAATAAGGCCCAAAAAGGTTAGTCTATGAACACTCACTATTAGTGACAGAGTCCCATACCAAATTTTGGTCTTTTCTTTTTCCTAATTCAAGGCTCCTTTCTGTTTTGGATTTTCTCAGTGCTTTTGCTGACATTCTCTCTCACACGGGACTTCACACTAGCTAAATTACCACTCTACTGGCTTACAATTGTGAGACCACCCCCTCAAAAGTTGTCCTAATTTTCATATATCAGACAGGTACATGTATGTATCAGTACAGTATGCCTAGTTCCTTATGTTGATCATATCCCTATGTTGACCAAGTTGTTATACTCTCTTGGATTTTATGTTCAGCAGTACCTCTGTTAAGTTACTGACCCAAGGAATCTTAACAAACTAGTCAACATAAAGAACTAAGCCTACTGTACTGATTGATACATCTATGTGATGCATGTCCAGTCTATGAAAATTAGATCAACTTATAGAGGTAGTCAATGCAGGGAGGTGGTTAACTATGGAAGTTCTACTGTATATGGCTACATCCTATTCTCATAATCATTATGAGAGCATTCATAATCATAATTATGCCAAAAGAAAGCATTAACATTCTTCAACTAATTAAAACCTATTTCCCATAAATCTTGGATCTTTAATCCCAGCTCCTCACAAGATTAGCAATCCCAAAATGAACACTCATTTTTTTTTTTTTTTTTTTTGAGACAGAGCCTCAAGCTGTCCCCCTGGGTAGAGTGCCGTGGCATTACAGCTCACAGCAACCTCCAACTCCTGAGCTCAAGCGAGTCTCTTGCCTCAGCCTCCCAAGTAGCTGGGACCACAGGCACCCGCCACAACGCCCGGCTATTTTTTTTTGGTTGCAGCCGTCATTGTTGTTTGGTGGGTCCGGGCTGGGGATTCGAACCCGCCACCTTGGGTGTATGTGGCTGGCACCTTAGCCGGTTGAACTATAGGTGCCGAGCCACACTCATTATTTTTAAAATCAGCCCTCTCAGAAATCCATGCACTCCCTTGACTAACTCTTATAAGTTATTTTTCTGATCATTTCTCTAGTTCTTCTACTGTATCTTTTTTTTTTTTTTTTTGTGGAGAGAGTCTCATTCTGTTGTCCCAGGCTACAGAGAACCCTAGCATCAGCCTACCTCACAGCAACCTCAATCTCCTAGGTTGCAGCAATACTCCAGCCTCAGTCTCCCAAGGAGCTGAAAATACAGGTCCCTACAATACTCAGCTATTTTTTCTTTCTATTTTTAGTAGAGACCAAGTTTTGTTCTTGCACAGGTTGGTCTTGAACTTCTGAGCTCAAGTGATCCTCCTCCCTTGGCCTCCCAGAGTGCTAGAATTATAGGGTGAGCCACCACATACAATAACACTGTGTATCTCTTGAATTTTCCTACTTGCAATAACTCAAGCATAACAGAAGCTATAGAGTTTTGATTCTAAGTTTAAAAGGAAAAAAAAAAAACTCAGGCGGCACCTGTGGCTCAAAGGAGTGGGTCGCCTGCCCCATATGCCAGAGGTGGTGGGTTCAAACCCAGCCCTGGCCCAAAACTGCAAAAACAAAAAAAAAAACAAAAAAAAACCCAAAACTCTAGATTTCTTACATGTGGGAATTAAACATCCTATATCTACATTAACTAACTGCAATGTGCCTTAAAACATTTAAAAAAAATAATTCATAAGATTTAAAATAACAAAAAATTATACAATGTTCCATCAGACAAAGCTTAGGAGACCACTAAATTCTAATAGCTTAATTTACAGATAAGAAAGACCAAGCTTAAATGAATTGCCAAAGGGTCAGTTAGTTTTCATTAATTCATACTGACAGAAAATGATAAAGCCAGGCACTGTGCTGGGGACCAGAATTACAAATACATCTTTGTTGAATTCAGTACTCTAAATGAGATTTCTCTGCACTGAAATATACACTCAAGAGAAAATGTCTTAGTAACTGCTAGACATCCTCTTACTTTTCCTATAAAGAAAGCTCTTTTCCCAGAGGAAGATAGTTCAGTGTATGTATTAAGAATACTGGCTCTTTATGAGCCAGACTGCCTCTTTATTTTGCCTCTTTTTGACTGTGTATACTCTAGGGCAATTTACTTAACAGTTCTTCGTCTGTTTCCTGATCTTTAAGGGAATAATCAGAGTATATATACATGATTAGCCCACATAATTACTATATGTTAGAAATTACTATTTTTATTTTCCTTAGGGAATTCATCAAAACATGGAAAAGTAATCAAGAAACTGCCTTAAAGGCAGCTATTAAAATACAATTATAATACTAAAAAGTGATCAAATACAAAGGATAAAGAAAAAGTAGTTCTTAAAAGGATGATTTTTAAAATACAAGCAACAAGAAATCTCACTTTTAATGTTAAAACCAGACTTTACTAAAACCTATGCTCAAAAATCTTTCTGATGGTTAAACACTAATGTCATAGTCTTTCTGGATTTGCTACGAGTTAGACCTATGCAGATTAAATGACTGCTTAAACAAAAGAGCCATGCCACAGCTACATCTCAGAGTGTAATAAATACCTGGACTTTCCTTTAAAATAATTTCCAGTACTTTTGTTCAAAGATAATCTTTGAGCAAGAAGAGTTTTGTACCCTGGCACTTTCTCCCATGTAGGAACTTCTATCAAGTTGCAAAGCCATAACAGAGTCACAGAACACAAGAACCTTACAGCTGTATGACCTTGGGAAACTCAGTTTAACAGGTCTCTAAAATTCATTACCTCATCTATAAATTTGTACTAACATCCACATTCCAGATCAAGGAAGGGAGGTAAAAGTAGATTTCTATGAAAAAAATGCTTTGAGAATAACCCTGACACATTCACACATCCCTAGTTCTGACCCCTTTCTCCCCATTAGGCAGTAGGAAGAAAGATCCCCTAACAAGCTAAGGTTAAACTACAATTTGCATGTATGCGGTGGTGGTGAGGGTTAAGGGGCTGTACACAGTCCTATATCATCATTCCTGTTCTGGGTTGTTTCTGGAAATGTAAAGCCTTATCATAGTCTCAGATTTGTTTTCTTAAATATGGGACTCCAGAGACTACTTTCATTCATGAAAGACAGAGCTAGGCATCCTCCTGCCTGGCACCCTCAAACTCATAACAAAGAAAACCACAATCCCTACTTGTATATTTCTTCCACCACCAACAAAGACTAAATGCAGCCATAATATGTGATGGCAAAGTATCTTTAGAGGTATGTTAGAAATTTAGCCCTATTTATATAATCAGTATAAAAATCAGTTATTAGTTTCTTCCAAAGCTGAAAAGGACTTTGATGAAAATCCCAGTAGTACTGAAAGAAAAGTATTAAATTTCAAGCTCATATAACCTGATACTAGATGAAGCTTTATAAACTATTAAGCTCATAAAAAGGAAATTTATGCCACTGAAGACCACTCAAAAACAAAAAAAGGAAATTTAATCTATTTTAAGTATGAAGGAGTGGAGGAGTCTGAGACCTCTAAGAACACTCAGTTTCTTTCATGCACTGACCCAGTGTCAAAAGGAAGGTTAAAAAAAAAGCACAATCTCAGTGCAAATTAGGTACAAGAAATGAAGAAAACTATCACGTTTGTTTCATCACAAACAGAGCCAGCTATTTAATATCTAACGTACAGGAATAACTGGAGGGAACTTATAAAATGAAAACAAAATTCAGGAATCTTATCTTTATAATGCCAGGATTTGAAGTCTAATTTAGAGTAATTAAAATAGAATAAATTTCAATGATCTTAAATCCATTTTAGCTTAATAATTACTAGTGATTTGTTTAAATAATTACAATCACTTTCTGAATTCTTTTTGCTTTTAGATCCTAACTCATCTCTACCCTATCAATATCACTTATGTGAGCACTAATTCAATTTTTACAGAATTCTGATCACAATATTTTCTAATTAAGATAAATCCCTCACAAAAAGTCACTGTGCTGTTACCACTTTGCAAACATTATCTCATTCAATTTTCCCCAAAACTCTAATTGGCAAACATTATTATTTCTATAACATCCATTTTCAAGATGACAAAACTGAAGTTTACAGATGTGAATCAACTTGCTTAAGATCATAGGGCTTTCATGTGTTAGGTATGTGATTCTAGGGCTTATACACAGTAGGTACTTCCAATCACATTACAAAACAAAAATAAAATCCAGTTTTTCAACTAGTTCCATGTAAATCATATAGTCTAGCTTGGTATCAGTTCGTTTAAAAAATTAGTATTTTTCTACTTTAACATGCATATTTGTTTCCTTTCCTGTTCTTAAATACACATAATAAAAAGTCTTGAAACACCAATACCAAAGTTTTAAAATTTAATCATCGCCTTAGAAGCCAAAGTTCAGTATCTCGAATATAAAGAATATGGGAGAAGTCTTTCCTGCAAATGATTCAGGAGCTAAGCCTGCAAAAAATCTGAGGACGAATTGTTCACCCTCAAACCTCTCTACTTCCAACCAACCATAGTCACTAAAGAAACAAAATACACAACTCCAGAGAAGCAAGAAGAAATACATCAGGAGAACTGAAACATCAGACCACTTCTCCATATTATATGCATTTGGCTGAAGGGAACTAAACTAGAAAGGTGTTGTACCATCGCCCTTTACAAATTGCAAAATTTAAATGACAGCTAAAAAGGCAGCTGCAACATGAGCACACTGGACTCAAAAACGCTGAATCCAGAACATTTATCACCAGGTCTCAGTTATAGCTTCCCTGTCAATTATACAAAGAGTCAGCTATTAAATATTAATGGTATGCCATTTGCACTGGAGGTCTTGCAAAGAGCCTCCTGCTACGAATTTTTATTCGAAAAAAAATTTTTATTCGAAAAAAAAATGTTCTTATTTTCCAGGTAAACACCAGCCCACTAGAATCCCTCTGATGAGCATTCTCTCCTTTCCAGTGGAGGCTGACAGGGCCACCTCCACATCCCCGGAGGAGGAGGAGGAACCTAAGGGAGGACCAGTGCCCGCAGGTCCTGGGGCAGGGGGCAGGGGTCTGAGGTTCCGGTTCTCTCTCAGCGGTCAGCAGCAGGTTGGGGGACCGGGCGGGGCTGGGCCCGGCTATCCGCACAAAGACAGCGAGCCAGCGAGCTGGCAGGAGGACCTGGACCCCAGCCGGGGTGGGGACCGGGCGGGGCGAGGCGGGGGACACTTACCCAGCAGCAGCACGTTCTTCCCTGCCGGGAGCTTGGAGCGCGAGCGGGTGGAGACCTCGCTGAGGATGCAGGACCTAACCGGGAGCAAGGCGCACGCTGAGGCCGGGGGCCAGGGGCCGGAGCCTCAGCGCGGGAGGGAAGGACCCGGCCTCGGCGCGCCTTGGCAGGGGCTGCCGAAAACGCAGTGGCCGGGCCCCGCGCCGAGCTCCGGCGGGCACGGGATCCCGAGGCGTCCGCAAGGCCGGGAGAGGCAGCGGGGGCTCAGGGAGGGGTGGGGTCGTTACCAAAGGTTCTGCCCGTCCTCGTCGTCGCCTGCTGCGGCGCTGCCGTTGCCCGACGCGAGCTCGTTGCCCAAGGAGCCGCCCGTGTAAGTTGAGGCTAATCCTGGAGGAGAGGAACCGAAGGAGCCGACTCGCCCCACGGCCGCCATCTTGGTCGGGAATCACACCACTCCCGACAAGGCTGAATGAGCGAGGCGGCGAAGACCGCGGCGGCGAAGGCGGCGGGAACCCGGATATGGGGCGTTCGGCGCACGGGAGCAGGGCGGGGCCTGCGGGGGCGGGGCCCGCGCCCCGCCAGGACTTGACGGAGCTAGCGAGGCTGGACTGCGCTTGCGCCGCGGGCAGCCGGTGCAGAACTGTTGCGCGTGCGCAGGCGGCAAGTCAAGCTTCTCTGCTGTAACCGCAGATCCTCTGATCTCTTGGTGTTGAAGCTCTATAGCCAGCGCACAGCGCACCTCGCGGCTCAGGGCTGTCCTGAGCAGTGGGTAGGAGGGAGGGTGGAGCTTGGGTGTGTCAGGCGAACATTACCCACTTCCACCCTTCGGTCAGGTCCCGAACTCCGCAGCCCGCGCAGAATTCCTGCATTGTCATTGCGGGCCCACCCACTATTCAGACTGAGCATCGGTCCCCCGCCTACACCAGCGTTTCACTGGCGCCAAGATAGAAATGGGCCGCCCAGCTGGTAAAGAAGTTGTTCTGCAATCCCAGACTGGAATATTACTGTTGTCCCGTATTTCTGGGCTTCTTGGCATTCTCGAGTGGGAATATGTTCTTCCTTGAACTGGATCTACATCAGGAGCAATTTCTCCCAGCCTCGAAGCAGTTGCGTGACAAAAAAGTATTGACAGGGCTTGCTTTAATGGTCCTGATGTTTTGTATGAGATGCTCTGTGTAAGATTTAAAAGACCCACTAGGGGGAATCATCTAACCAGTCACTAGGAGTTTTTTTTTCTTTGCTTGTTCATTTTTGTTCTTGAGAGGTCTTGCTTTGTTGCCCAGACTACAGTGCCATGGCCTCAGCCTAGTTCACAGCAACCTCATATTCCTGGACTCAAGCGATTCTCCTCCCCAGTAGCTGGAACTACAGGTGCTGGACACCAGGCCCAGTTAAGTTTTATATTTTTTGTAGACATGGGGTCTCACTTTGCTCAGGTTGGTCTCCAACCGCTGACCTCAAGTGATCCCGACACCTAGGCCTCCCAGAGTAGCATGACCCACTGTGCCCAGCTTTACCAGTCACCAGGCAATTTAGTCCATACTTACTATAGCCGATGCAGTTGGCACTGGGAATACACAGAAAAGAAATAACCTAAGCTAGCCCCAAAATAACTCCCTTCCTATTAGAAATTTACTTGTTAAATGTATTTGAATGTCTGAGCTCCACCTCCGCATCGATTGTACACCCTGTAAGAGCAGTAGCTTAAAATTGGCCTTTGTGCATTATCTCTATCGTTTCACATTTGAAGGTCACTTGCTGATCAATGCTGTTATACCAGTGAGAAAGTCCGCAATCAAAGACTATTTGCTATATATTAAACTTAAGTTAGAAAGCTGGAAAGCTTTGGAGACTGGCAAATCTGAGTCCAGGCCTAGCTCTACCAGTTTACTTTGTGTGTAACCTTAGTCCAGTGGTTCTCAACCTTCCTAATGCCATGGCCCTTTAATACAGTTCCTGTGGGTCGTAACCCACAGGTTGAGAACCACTGCCTTAGGCAATTTACTTGGTTTTGCTAAATCTCAGCTTCTGTATCTGTAAGAAGGGAATAAAAAGACCTAGAGTTATTGAAGATTAAATGTAATCATTCATGTAAAATGACTTAGAACAGCAACTAGCAAATCTTAAGTGCTTCCTATATCAATTATTGTTAATGCCAGACTTTCTTTTTCTTTTCCTTTGCGATAGGGTCTTGTTCCACACCTGGCTAATTTTTTAAATGTTTTATAGAGATGGGTTCTTGCTACGTTGTCCAGGTTGGTCTTGAACGCCTGGTCTCAAGCAATCTTCCTGCCTCACAATCCCAAAGTTTCGAGATTGTAGGCATGAGCCACTGCACCTATCCTGATTTCCTTTTATCTTTAAGACCATTAATATCTGACCAAAACTGGAATTAATGGGCCTAATGAATTCCTGCAGCTAAAATTCTCCACTTTTTTGTTTTTGTTTTTGTGGGGTTTTGAGACAGGATCCTGCTCTGTTGCCCTGGCTAAAATAAAATGACATCATCATAGTTCACTGTAACCTTAAACTCCTGGGCTCAAGTAATCCTCCTGCTGCTGCCTCCCAAGTAGCTGGAACTATAGGCACATACCACCAAGGCCTAGCTAATTTCTCTTATTTTTTGTAGAGGTAAGGTATCACCATGTTGCTCCGGCTGGTCTTACAGTTTTTTTTTTGTTTTTTTTTTTTTGGAGACAGAGTCTCACTCCGTGGCCCTGGGGTTGAGTGTCATGGTATCATAGCTCACAGCAACTTCAAACTCTTTTTTTTTTTTTTTTGAGACAGAGCCTCAAGCTGTCCCCCTGGGTAGAGTGCCCTGGCATCACAGCTCACAGCAACCTCCCACTCCTGGGCTCAAGCGAGTCTCTTGCCTCCGCCTCCCAAGTAGCTGGGACCACAGGCGCCCGCCACAAC
>CAUYTI010075154.1:0-11342 GCA_963575145.1 Galago senegalensis | reverse complement strand
CCTTGTAAAATGCACCATAGGTGTGGTCCCACTAATTACCTTCCCTCCACCCATCCTCCCCTATCCCATCCCCTCACCCTCCTCTTTCCCTTTCATCTTGGGCTATAGTTGGGTTATAGCTTTCAGATGGAAGTGTGGGTGTTTATAAATTGGTTTCTTATTAGGGCAGAGTACATTGGATACTTGTTCTTCCATTCTTGACATACTTTGCTAAGAAGAATTTCTTCCAGCTCCATCCATGTAGCCATAAAAGAGGTAAAGTCTTTTCTCAGATTTTCATTGAGCATGCAAAGCTTAGGACGCAAAAGTGAAAGAGATAAGCATCTCGTTTTATTGTTTGCAGGAAAACTATTAAATACTCTAAGAAGACAACAGGAAAATGTGTCCTGGCGGAAGCTGTTAAAGCCAGGCTCCTGCACTTGTTTAGCAGCTGTGGGCTGAACTGCTAATGGATTATGCCCGCCTTCTTTTACTGACAATTGCTGACAGGTGCTTGGGGGAGGAAGTAACCCCCCCTACCCCTTCCCACTTGGCCTGTAGCTAGCGATGGCATAGAGGTAAGACAGCCCAGACACCTTGCCTTTGTGGTGCGTACCAGCGCCTCCTGCTGGATCAGGGAGAGGCTGTCTCTGTGGAAACTCTTCACCCAGCTCCTCCCTCCACACCTTCCTTCAAGGCTCGCTCTCCCTTACCCCACCGTCTCCTGAGCGCACTCCCTGATATGTTGTCTGTTCAAGAATCTCCATGGCAGACTCTGTTACTACAAAACCCATGTGCCATCAAATACGTGCCCAGAAAAGATGAGGGCCAGTTTCAAGTTCGGGAGCAATTGTCTTGAAGGTCAGGTTGGGGCTGGGCATACATGGCATATCCATTCTTTTCACAAACAGATATTGACTGAGCATCTTTAATAAACCAGGCACTCTTCCAGGTCATGGAGATGCAGTTGCAGATGTGACAGCAGTGTTATCACTGGCACTTATATTTTAGTGGGGAAGGACAAACAGGAAACAAACAATGGACAATAGGATGAATTCAGTTAAATTCAATAGTGAAAATAAAATATAGCAACCAGTTAACATCAGCAGCTCCTCTTGCCAAAAATCCTTCAAGCACCTACCAGGTGATCCACTTATCCACTTATAACTATTAGAACCTTTCTCCCAACAGTTGCCACTGAGTTTCTGCTGCAGACTCTCGCTCTTACTATGGCAGGGACCACTAAATGTTTTCTAAGTACTGCCACAGCTGGTACTTGGAATCTTGGACAGTCTCTGGGATTTCCAAATGCCATTAAAGTGTTAGAGCATTTCATTTAGGCTCTGGACTCAGAGTAGAGAGGCCATCCAAAGGACCAGGGATGCGGTACAGGGACAGGAAGCAAGTCCCTGCCATTGCTGGCAGTGAATACCTATGACCATCTGACAGATGCCACCAGAGACAGGGGAGTGGGAGCCCAGGGTTGAATCCACCTGGCAGTTCCATTCTCCACACCGTCCATTAATCCAATATGTCTTCCTAAGACCTAAGACTTGCAGGCGTAGGAGAAAAGTGTCCTCAGAGGCAGGTGTGTGTTTTATTCATCTTCCTAGGCCCTGAGGGCACAATAAAACTCCCCTACACAGGAGTTACCCAGTGGAGGTTGTGGAAATAAGTGGATTCCAGGCCCCTGTATAAAGCCCACTACACCAACCCTCACTCCTTAGGATCTCCAGAAGCCAGGCTAGCATCTTCCCTCCATCCCAAAGCCTTTTGGCCTTTGCAGTCACTGTTGGGAAGCACAGGCATAACCACCTACTTCTTAATGTCTTCTAGTTCTGCAGCTCAGAGGCTGGTGGGTTAACTGAAAGAAACTCCTGGGTTTTGGGGGGTAGCCAGGCCTGTGCAAGAACCTCAATGTCTATGAGACCTGACCCAGCTCCTAGCTGAGAGATGGATTTGACCATTTCCTCCTGTTTTCTTGCCAGTCAATCTCAGGAAAATTTATCTTACTGCAAAAACCTGATGCTTTGGTGTTTGGCTGTCCATTGTGCCTGGGCAAATGGGCCCAAATAGATTTGGTACAACTCTCTTTGGTATTAGAAGACATTAAGAAGTAGATGCTTGTGCCAATGTTAGAGTAGGAGACCAAGAGACAGGTGTGAGGACGAATGCAGGAACCCAAAGATTGGATGCAGGTGTTAAAGTAAAAAATCCTCACAGGGGTTTCAGAACTTTTTTTCTCTTTTGCTGCACATTGGAAGAATAAGAGTTGTCTTGGGCCACATGGTAAATGCCCAAAGACTAATAAAAGCTGATGATCAATAAAAAGGTCTCTGCATCCTTTTGGTGATATCTGACACCACAGATAAGTATAACAAGCCTCAAATAATATACATGTGGTCCATGGGCTGCAGATTGCTAACAAGTAGGGCTGATAACTGCAGGCATGCACCAGTTTCAACCGGCTTGTCAGCTATCTCTGTCACCTTAGCTACTTATACCATTTACATTGTGGTTTCAAAAATTTTCCACCCTTGAAATCACCATGATAGTTCTGAGACAACCACATAAAGCATAAAAATGGGAGGGAATCTAATTCTAGAAATTACTACCCAAATTCTTACTACAAGCCAATCCGTTAGCCTTGAATATTCCTCCCTTCATTTAGTAAGACTTCAAAAGACCTAAACCACTTCCGCCCACTGTAGCTCCTCTTTTCAAGCCTTCTTGCTCTCTTTGTGGGAGTTATTTTCACTTTCAATTAAAAAAAGTTGTCGCTGCTTGCTTATGTGGTGTGTCCCAAAATTCTTTTCTTAACAACCACCAAGAACCCGGAGAAAACCTCCACTGAGAGGCCACGAAAACCTACACATTTCACCTCCATACAGCAGTTACTAATGTAAGCTCTTGCTGATGTGCCAATGACTCAGAGACCAATGGCAGTTCTGTCGTCACTGACATGATTGTCTAAAAATATGAACAACTCTCAGGAAAGTTTTTGACAGGAGAGAGAGTTTAATCCTCCCTCAATGGACAAAGAAGTTACATCACTGAGAGAATGCAATGTATTTTGAAACAATGCCCCAAATATGTTTTGTTTAAGTATAAACAAGAGTTATATTCTTGGTCTAGGTTTAAATGTAAACCTACCCTCAAACGCTTTTTAAGTAAAAACCTACATGTTTTTGGCTACATGAAGGTCTTTTGAGATGTTGGAAAGTTGTGCAAGATGTGAGACAATTACTCATAGGGTGGACCTCTGCTTGTTGCAGAATGACTACTGTCCTGGTCCCTACCCAGTAAATGCCGGTCACATCCCAGCTCCAGTTGTGATGGTCAAAAATGCCCCTAAAGTTGCTCTTAGAGGCTAGTTTTTCCCTCCTTGAAAAGCAGTGAAGCCTTTTGAAGGATGCCACGCTATGCTAATAGCACTAAAGAACAGGGCCAAGTTAGCAGTGGCTTTCTGACTCTGCTGAGCCGATGGTTTAGAGATGATCTATTAAACTGAGTTTGTCTTATCAATACATGCTGAGGGATTGTATGTATTCTCTGATTCTCCAGGACTCCATCTCTGATGGTAGCTCTTGGGCCCATGACGTAGGACAGCACAGCAGCTACTCAGAGAGCTAACTACACAGAGATTTCTCTGGGCCAGTGTCTTTAAACACGTGGATATTTCCTGGGCATCCCTAACTTTTTCTCACTTGGTTGTCAGACCTCATCTCACAAATCCTTCCCCCACCTTCTGCGATGGTCTTTGGGGTCCCCACCCCAGCTTAGTGCCTTCATAGTGTTCCCAGTTTTGAATGGCCCAACTTTAACTCCGGAGCTGGTGGTACATGGGCTGGGCTGGCTCAGCCAAGAACAACTGTCCCTGGGGCATAGGAGCACACCACAGGCAGCACATATTCTTAGCTGCTTCTGGAAAGGGTCGTGTTCCGAGATAGTTGTGGCCCTCTGTGCTCACTTCCTCCCTAGCCCATTGCTCACCATACGTGACCAAACTCATGTTTGGCCCTGGAGACATTTCCTTCATCCCTTGCTCTCCATGGCTTCATGTGAGAGCAGGATTCAGGGGGACTCTCTTCTATCAGCAGCTTACTTCCTGTTGGCACTGTTTGGGGAGCCAGGAGATAGTTTCTGGGATACATAATCCCAGCTCTCCATTTGCCAGTTTTAGGGATTCTCTAAAAAGCTGATTGTCAATCTGGAGAAATCTCCAGAGTTCTCAGGAACTCTGCTCTACACTCTAATTTTGGAAATCATGTTGCATTGTGGCCCTTGAATCAGCATCCTGCCCTTGTCCTGGGTCTCAGATAGGTGGCTACTTTCCTGACCTCTGCTTCTGAAGGTTACACAATAGAAGGGGGAGAGTGGGATCCTTCTGTTTCTTGCCCCAGACCTCATTTCTGGGCACTCTGTGACAGCAACACACATTATCTCTGGCACACAACAGGACGCGGGAAGGGAATATCTCATTTCCCCCATTTCTTTGATTTCTCTCCGGCTCTAATCTTATTTCCTGTCATGTTTTCACCTTCTGCCTTTATTCATACAAGTTTTAGCTTGAATCGAATTTCTGCAGTTGGCTCCTGCAATCCTTCAACTCTCTGATTCTTGAATTCTAGACCCTCTTAATAAGGTGGAGTTCTGTTTCCACTCTTATTTCAGGTAATATGTTTTGATTCAAGCAGGCCTTGAATCAAAACATATTACTTTCATAAAGAAGCTTACTAAAGTAAAAAGAAATGGGAGAGCCCAAACTACAGTGCCTATGGATATACACTGCTATAATAAAACTAAAAAAATTAAGGGAGTGATTATTATAAAAGTTGGGATTGTGGTTAATTTTAGGGGCAGAAACAGGAATGTGATTGGGGTGCCACATGACAAGGCTTCTGAAGTGGCCTGGGGAGTTCTATTTCCTGACTTGTGTGCTGGCTACAAGGGTTTCTACCTTATAATAATTCATTAAAGCTACACATTTTTTGTTTAGTTTCTCCATATGTATTCCTTTTACAGTAAACAGTTAAATGATTCAATAAAAAAGCAGAGATTGTCAGGCTGGACTAAAAAACATGCTCTAACTTTAGATTCCAAGAAACAAGTAGGTTAGGGTGGTGCCTGGGGCTCAAGGACGAGGGCACCGGACCCATATACCAGGGGTGGTGGGTTCCAGCCCCAGCCAAAACTGCAAGACAAGCAAACAAACAAAAAGGAAATAAGTAGGTTAAAAGTAAAATAAAGAAGAAAAAGTATATCACGCAAATAGCAATCACAAGACAGCTAAAGTGGCTATACTAATATCAGACAGAATGGAAAGAAAGAGGAACATTTTACACCAATAAAAGGGTTAGTCCATTTGGAGGATATAGCCATTATAAACATATGAACCTAACACCAAAATACATGAAGCAAAACTGACAGAAATGCAAGAAAAATAGAAAATTCAGCAATAACAGTTGGATACTTGAATACCCCACTTTCAAGAATGAATAGAACAACTAACTGGATCAGTAAAAAAGTAGAAGACTTGAATAAACTATAAGCCAACTAGACCTAACAACGTCTATAAAACATGCCACTCGCGGACAGAATATACACTATTCTCAAGTGCACATGAAATGTTCCCCAGGATAGACCAAATGGTAGGCCATAAAATAAATCTCAATAATTCAAAAGAGTAGAAGTAATACAGAGTGCGCTTTTCAGTCACACTGGAATAAAATGAGCATAACAGAAAATCAATAGCAAGAGGGCTTGATGGCAAAATGAAAAATCAACAGCAGACAAAAAAACTGGGGGACTCACAAACATGGGGTAATACTCCTAAAAAGCCAGTGGATCAAAGGAGAAACCAAAGAGAAGTCAGAAACTATTTTGAGATCAACCCACATACCAAAACTCATAACGTGCAGCTAAAGCAAAGCTCAGAGGAGAATTTATAGTTACAAATGCCTGTTTAAGAAAGTAGAAAGATGAAAATCTTGTACATGAATGTTTCAAGCAGCATTATACCTGATAGCCTCAGGGTGGAAACAACCCAGATGCTAATATGGTGTAGTCATACAATGGAATATTATTTGACCAGAAAAAAGCAATGAAGTAATGATACATGCAAAAGCGTGAATGAACCTTAAAGACACTATGCTAATGTATAATCCCATTCTTACTGAGAAGGGACCCAAAAAAGGGGCTTCAAGGGGGAAGGGAGGAAAGCCTGGCCTGGTGAACAAGGAAGTCTGGAGGGCCCCTCGGAACATTCATCACTCAGCAATTGTCTCCAATAAAGAGGGAAAAGAATGTGTGGTAACCTAGGTAACCAGAGGCCAATAGGAAGAGACAATAATCAATGATCAATAGAAAAGTGCAATAATGCCTGGAGGTGTAGAAAGGTCAATGAAAGAGTTACAACCAATTTAAAACAGAGAGAAAGAAGTTATTTATTCATATATCTTCATGGACTCTGGGCCTCCATCTCTCTCTTACCTCTTCTCCATCATGAGAGGGACCAGCTTCCAACCTTTGGAATTGCTCTAAACTTTCCCTTTGTTCTTAAATAAAATCACTCCTGGTTACTTTTGCTCTCTATTCAAGTGGCCTGTGTTGCTCCAGTTTTATTTTCTGTTTCCATTCATTTTTGCTTTCAATTACCACTGTGCCTCAGCTGAACTTTCTAGCTCAGCTGACTAACCCAGCCAGATCAACTGGGTTCAGGGAATCGGGATTCCTGACCCCCAGCACTTACATTAATAAAATGTTCAGAACAGAGAAATCTTTAGAGATAGAAAGTAGAATCATGGTTACTCAGGGCTGAGGGAAGGAGAATGGAGGGTGGATGGCATGATGATACCTAAAGGGTGTGGAATTTCTTTTTGAGGTGATGAAAATGTTCTAAAATTGACAATGGTGATGGTGGTGAATATCTGTGAATGTATGAAAAAGGATTAAATTGTACATTTTAAATGGATAAATTGGTTGGTATATGAATTATGTATCGATAAAGTAGTTTTCTAAAAAGTTAAAGAATGTAGAGCTACTTGGGAGGCTGCGGCAAGAGAATCGCCTAAGCCCAGGAGTTGGAGGTTGCTATGAGCTGTGATACTATGTCACTGTACTGAGGATGGTAAAATGAGACTCAATAAATAAATTAATAAATAAAAAGGTAAAGAATGTTAAGAAACATTGCTATAAGTAGCTTTGAATACACATGAGCCAGATTTGAGAGGATTTAAAAATTCAGGTTGAACCAATGATAATAATGTTAAACATCAGAAGTTTAGTTTTTCTTTTCTTTATCCAGCTTGAAGTGTATTTTTATGTGAATACTGTCATAGAAGAAACTCTATGTTTTATGTTTGTCTTTGGCATTCTTAACATTTCAAATACGTTTTTAAAAGTCTGTATATGGTTTAAGGAGTGAAGGTGCTGTGGTTTATGTAATAATTCTCCCTACCCTCTGCAAGAAACTGTCAAAATATTCTCCAAAGCAGTTGTACCATTTTGCGTGCCCACCTGAAATATATGAGAGTTCCAGTTGCTCTACATTCTGACAAGTACTTCATATTGGCAATTTTTTTAAAAGCTGCTCTGATCAGTGGCTAGTGATGTCTCATTATATCCACTTAATTTCTTTAATTATGCTGATGAATGTCTTTTCATATTCATATCTTTTCTTGGTTAAATGTTCACATCCTTAGCCCATTTTTCTAAAAGGTGGGTTATTTGATTTCTTGAGTAGTGAGTTTTTAAAAAAATTTATTCTTGGAAAAAAAATTTATTCTTGGGGCAGCGCCTGTGGCTCAGTGAGTAGGGTGCCAGCCCCATATACTGAGGGTGGTGGGTTTGAACCTGGCTCTGGCCAAACTGCAATTAAAAAATAGCTGGGCATTATGGCAGGCTCCTATAGTCCCAGCTACTCAGGAGGCTGAGGCAAGGGAGTTGCGTAAGGCCCTAAGCCCAAGAGCTGGAGGTTGCTGTGAGCTGTGATGCTGCAGCACTTAAAAAGACCTTATTCTTCATACAAGTCCTTTAATATGTGATTTACAAATATTTCCCCCAGTTTGTAGCTTGTCATTTTCTTAATAGTATGTTTAGAAGAACTGACATTTTACATTTTTATAAGGTCCAATTTATTATTTTTTTGCTAATTTTGTTTTCAGAGACTATTGTTGTGCAGTAAGAAATAGGGAGATTTTGAAGAATTTTGGGCAGAAGAGCAACATATTGAAAGAGACATTAAAATAAAAATTGGTCTAATTATAGCCAACAATACAAATTGATCTGGTAATAAATCTATAGTAAAAATAATCAGCTGTTAACAATGAATTAGATGTGAAATAAATGAGGAGTTAGGTAAGTGTGGTAACAATTAAAAGTATAGCTTATGAAAATTTTATCTCTCCACTGAACTAGAATGTACTAAAGACTGAACAGACTTTTAAGGTTAGATAATTCCAAAGGAAAATCAAGAGGCCTTTGACTGGCAACATGAGGCCCAATCTTCCTAATTCTACCTGGCTTATCCCTCAAATGTGGGTTTTTCTTTTGCATCATAGTTTCCCAATCAGTTAAGAAGTATAAATTTTCTAGATGGAATTTAGCCATACTGCTTGTAATTGTTATCTACTACTATATCAAAAACCACCACCAAAAGTTAGGGTCTTAGAATAACCATCCTTTACTTAGCTCATGGTTCTGAAGATTGACCATTTGGACTGCCATCAGCTGGGTGGCTCTTCTAGTCTCTTCTGGATCCTCTCATGTGGCTATGGATGGCTTTGCTGATCTTGGCTAAGTTATCTCAGATGTCTTGGCCCCCTGACTAGGATGACTTTTCCCTGCACCATGCCTTCTTGCATCCTCTACCAGACCATCTTGGGATGGGTTGTTTGTTCAGCTGCTGTCAGGATTCCAAGAAGTGAAGTGTGCAAAGCTTCTTGAGGCCCAGGCTCAGAATTGACTAATGTCTTCCACAATACTATCTTATTGGACCAAATAAGTTAAAGGCAGCCCAGATTCAAGGAGAGCATACAGAGATAAGAATAGTCATGGTCATTTTTGCAAACAATATATTTCAGTGCCTATGTTCTCATTTGGGCTATGGTCATTTTGGTGACATACCTTACAAAGAAAAGCATCCTAGAGACCCCTCTTCTGGGAGTTGATGGTGAAGGAATTATTTCTCAGACAAACTTCCATTAAACTCATTGCTGTAGGACTGGGGAAGGTGCTTAAAAATGAACCACAATTTGAATCTAAAGTGGAAATTCCATCTCTTATTATTTGCTTCCCAAGAGGATAAGAAGCAGCAGTATTATCAAGTGCCATACTTTACTACAAATATTAACCAGCAACAATTGACCCTCTCTGGGGTTTTCCAGTTAGTTATTTCCTGGAAGCTGTTCCCCTAATTTTCAACAGTGCTGTTATCTATGAGATTATCTTTCTTTTAGCTGTGCTGGGTTTTCAGTCGCATTAATGTGGCTTAATATCTCTTCCTGTTGCTTCTCTAATTAAAAGCTTGTTGGATTTCCAAAGAAGAAATAATATATCCAAGTACTGGTTATAAAGATTGCTAATAATCAGGAGAAAATAACAGCAAGGAGCAACTTCAACTAGACCTGAGGGCTCTTCTGAGCAGGCAAAGAAAAAGGTGCAGGAGTCTGGGGAGCGTTACAGGTAGGGAGAAGCAACCTCTGTGAGAGGGGCCCCTGCAGAGGCAGGACCCCAGTGCCCGCAGTTCAGGTGCCCAGTTCCGAGCTGGAGGCATGCATCCTGGGACCCAGAAGAACGGCTCACGTTTGTCTTTCCAATCTCTACTCCTCCTCGTCTCCTTTCCTGCTTCTTGAATCCCCCCCCATTCCCCCTCTCCAGGCTGCCTTTACAACCCCCTGTGATTCTCCCAGCAGAAAACGGGTCCTCTAGTTATAAGACTCTGCCACGAGATGGCACCAGCGGTTCGGATTACAGAGCTTTCCTTCACTCCGTAGGCGCCGGGAGAGACTCGTCGGGGTCTGAAGACAGTCTCGCCTCTCTGTCACTGCGGTCGTCTCTCCCACTTCTCCATCTTCTCACCCTGTCCTCACCCCACTTAAAATTAGAGTCCTTCCAGCAGCGGTTTTGCGCGATCTTGAAGATGCGTGTGTGTGGTTTGGGGCGGTAGAGTGGGGACAGAAGAGGGAGTTGCGGGTTAGGCGAGAACTTTGCGTGGCCCGTCCAGGGCTGAGGTTTAGCGCCAGGAAGGCACAGCAGCTGCCTGCTCTGCTCACATCCAGCCCCAGCCCCTGAGCACCGCCGCCGGGCTGTTGTACAGGCACCCGGAACCGTCTCTGCAGAAACGGACTCCTCTCTGGGCATCCTCCCTCACCCCAATCCAATCTTTTTCTGGTTCTGTCTTCATCTGTGATACCCTTTAAACTGGTCATTTGCAGAAGCTAAAAACCAGCCTGTTTTCTTACACAACTCTCACCCCTTATCCTTCCCCATGTCTCCAGGATGCTGCCCCGCTTCGTGTCTGTGGAGAGCTGTCCCTTTCCTCTCCAGGTGTGCTGAATGATGCTCCGTTTGCTGGATCGCCAGTTTATCAAGCCCTGGTATTGACAGTGGAGACACTGCAGAGGCATCCCAGTGAACTTTTAAGGATGAGTTTAAGTTAGTTAGGCAAAAAGGAATAAAGGTATTCCTGATAGAGTAGTGGCTCCCATGGGGCAACATTGGCAGTGTCTGTAGATATTTTTGGTTGTTACAACTTGGAGGGGGGCGAGCGTTTGCTTCTGACATCTATTGAGTAGACGCTACCAAATCGATAGGATGCCACTAAACATCCTTTAATGCCCAGGATGCCCCCTCCAACAAGTAATTACTTAGTCCCCAAATATTAATAGTGCTGAGCTTGAGAAGCCCTGTGAGACAGAAAGCAGCAGGGAGAACGTGGCTTTTTGGAGAGCTGAGTGGAAGAGTGTTATTAAAATGGGAAGGCCTCATGGGAGATGTGAGTAGAGATCAGAGCCCACAGGGTTGCCCTCAGGAGTTTGGGCTCCCTCCAAAGGCCAAAAGGACAATGGGAGGCTTTATTGTAAGGGGCACTCAGAACCATTGGTGGGACCTACTGTGCCTTATCAATATTTAGTGACAGAATAGGCATCTTTTACCTTTGAGATCTTTGAGGATTCTCCATACTTTTTTCTATAAATCTTGTGGTAGTTTGCAGTAAAAGTGTTCCCTTCTCTCCATATCCACACCAGCATCTGTAGCTTTGAGACTTCCTGATGTGGGCTATTCTCACTGGGGTTAGGTGATACCTCAGGGTAGTTTTGATTTGCAATTCTCTGATAATTAGGGACGGTGAGCATTTTTTC
>CAUYTI010075153.1:0-23645 GCA_963575145.1 Galago senegalensis | reverse complement strand
ATGGCTATTTTGCCAGAATATGAGTTTTATATTATTTTTGTTAATTTTATAATGTTAAACTGTAATAAATAATTGCTGAGAAGTGATTATCGAGAACTGCTTATCAAAGTTTGCATTGTTGTCAGGCCCTGCCCTGCCCTGTCCCCTGCCTGTGCCCCCACTCTGCCCCCACACCATGTTGTCTCACCTTACAGATGTTAAAATCTGGTCACCCTAATCTAAAAGCAGTTTAGACACAACACAAAAGAAGACTATTGTCTGGAAAAAAGGGAATAGAAAATATACATATTAAAAGAACGATTTAAAATTGTAAAAAGCATGTATTTGTGACTCAAAAGAAACAATATTTGAAGAAACACTTTCTGCAAATAAAATTCAGAACTGACAAAACACATCAAACCAACCAAGTTGCTTTCTAAAGCAACACAAAGACAAAAGACATACCACATACTTAAGGATCATAGCACAACTGTTTAAAACCCAAAGTAAAAAGGAAACTTATAAAAGTAGTCGGAGAGAAAACATCTAATCTTTTGTTTAAAGGACTATAGTAATATGAACAAAAGATTTTCAAAGAGACAATAAAAGCCAGACAAAGAAGACAATAAGAGATGACCATCTTCCAATTGATGAAAGAAAATATCAGCTATGGAAAATTCCATGACGTATTCTTCAAAAATAAATAATATCACATAGTACCATTTACAGGTTATATGTATATGCATTCATATATTATTTCCTATTAGTACTCTGTAGTTTACTTAGAATGTAATTATTTTCTTCTTCCTCCTATTAAATTATAGGGGAAGAAAATGTTGATGCTGCTTTGAGGAAAAAATTTTTATTGGGTTTTTGCTTTTATTATTATACCCACCAGCATTTAGGGCATTGTTACGTGTATCAATGATATTTTTTAACAAACGAATGTATCAATTGAAACTTTTTCCTTTTTTTATCATTACATATTTTTAAATTCAAAGCTATACAAAGGGTTTACATTTCGTGAACTTAGAATTTTTTCTTTCTTTTTAAGTTTTTATTATAAGAAATGTTAATGTAAATGCTCCAGATTTACAAATGAGTTTGATGGTGATAAAGAGTAATTGAGTATAGAAATATCTAGCCTTTGAAGCCAGGACTCTCAAATGTCTATGCATATTAAAATAACCTGAGGAAAACTTTTAAATTCCTATGTCAAACACTGGAAATTGTGATTGAGTAGGGTCCCTGGGACACATCAATGAACATAAAACCCATATAATCCTGATGGAGTGGTCAACTGATAATGTAAGAGAAATATCTATAAAAACGATGGCTCATGACTGCACGACCATCTCATAGCAAGAAATAAATATCCCTACATTTTTTGAACCAGTGAAATGTTACACATAGTCAGGGTGCTTTTAAATTAAAACAGTAAGAATGTTTGTTTCCTACTGCATTCACTTATTCTTCATATTATAATCACATTTAAATTAACCACAATTTCTAAATTTACTGGCGAATTGTTTTCCTTTGTTTTGCCTGATGTTCATCTATAAGTGAAATCTAAGCTCTACATTCAGTTATAAACTTTGTAATTTATCCCAAATGGTGCTGATGTGAGTTGACAGTTAAAACATAGCCACTTATTTTTGAAAGAATACCAGTGATTGGTACGTGCAATCTAAGTATATTTTTGTCAAGACTGCTTTATCTGCATAGCTCAGACTCTCATCTCAAGTTGCAGTTCCCAAAAGTGTTCTCCTTTATTTCATAGGCTAAATCCCTCCTTATGTAAAACGAAAATGATTGTAATGAATTTTTAGGACAAGTCTGCAGAATATTGTTCTTGCTGGAACAGACAACTTGACATCAGGCATACACAAGATAGACATGTTTTGTTGTTTTTTTATTTCAAAATTTATTCTATTGTATTAAATTTTGGAAAAATTCTAGAAAACATCAAACTAAAAAAGGGAATAGTGGGTGAAACCAAAAAGGTATGCCTAAGAAAATTTGAATTCTTTTAAAAATTATCTACATTCAAATTAAGTTTTTGTGGTAATAATCTTGTCCACCCTTCAACACACTTTCTCTGGGATGAATTCATAAACTTATTTGTCAGACCTTTGTAGGAGAAAGGCTCTGACGGCCATTCCAGAAAAGGAGTTTCAAAACTGCTTTGAGGAGTGGATGGACTAGGCTCTGGTGTCACTGCAGAGCTTCCAAAATGGAGTACTTTGAAGGTGACCATAATGACATTCAGCAGTGAGGTACATAGCACTTTTTTTAAGATGAGTTCCTGAACTTAATTGTCCAACCTCATGCATTATGCTAAATGTTAATGGTGAAAGAGTAAGAAAAAGATAAAAATCGCCAATATAGAGAGCCTACAATAGGAGTAATTATCAATTTAGGAGAAACAAAAATATTTTTCAAAGTGCCTTAGTCAAATGGGTTCTAAGCAAGCCTATATATTAAAAAACTAAAATTCAAGCAAACAATCATTTTTTTTCATATTCTTTTTATCCTTGACTAATTGCTTCAGCACAGAAGTAAATAATATCCAACAAGAATAAAAGGTGCATTTTAGATTTGTGACCCAAATATAATTGGTCACATCAACAGAGTTGATAAATTAAGTCAGAGAAGAATGAGAGAGATTGAAATAGTCATATCTTTGTAGAAGAAAAAAGAAAGCTGGAAGTTAAAATATGGATCACTGCTGTCTTATGGCTTCCTATCTTATCTTTGCTGTCTGTGTGTTAGGCCCAAGATCAAGAGGATGTCTCTCATAAGTATTCCAGTTTACTTCCTATGCTTTGGCTAGATTTTTCAATGTTACTCTATACTAAAATTGATGCAGTCCTCACCTCACTAATCTCTAAGCTACTTGCAGACACAGGTAATATTTTTTCATCTTTCCATATATTTCACAATTTAGTACCTGGAGGCAGTTGGTTATCCATTAATATTTTCTAAAAAATGAATAGAAGCAACAAAAAATGCTGGAGACTTTTTTTTTTAAAGAGCTCAATCCTAAAGAATGTTCCATGTGCTACTAAGAAGAATGTGTATTCTGAGGCTGTTGTATGGAATGTTCTGTAAAGTCTGTTAGATCCATTTACTCTAAAGTGGTTTATGTCTAATGTTTCTTTGGTGATTTTTTTTCCTATGGGTAATCTGTCCACTGCTAAAAGTGAGGTATTTGAGTCCCCTACTAACACTGTATTGCAATCAATTTCTTCCTTTAAGTCTATTAGTATTTTCTGTATATATCCAGCTACCATGATGTTGGGCATATATATACTGTTGAACCCCAGTAAATTGATCACCCAAAGGACTGTGATGAAGTCCTCAACATATGGAGGTGATCAACATAAGGAACCAGGCCTACTGTACTGATACGTACATGTGGTGGATGTCCGGTCTATGAAGATTAGGTCAGCTTACAGAGGAGGTCAATGTGGGGAGGAGGTCAAGTATGGAGGCTCTACTGTATTTATAATTCCTATTGCCTCCTATTGTTCTGACCCCGTTATCATATAGATTGGCCTTTCTGTTTCTTTCTACAATTTTGGGGTTATAGTCTATTTTATCTAATAAAATAACTATTCCTGGTCTTTGGGGGGTTCTCATTTATATGGAATATCTTTTTTATCCCTTCATTTGTAGTCCCTTTATTTATTATTTTATAGTCTCTTCAATAAAGGGCACTAGGAAAACTGGATATCCCCATGCAGGGTAATAAAATAGAGCCCTGTCTGCACTGCTTATAAAAATTGACTACAAATGCAGTATAGACTTAAATATAAGACCTGGACCTATGAAACTTAATTATAGCCTTAAATATAAGACCCAGACCTACAAGAAAAAAAAATAGAGGAAGTGCTTTATGACGTTGATCTTTTGCATAACATTGCAAAACCACAGGCAACAAATACAAGAATAAACCAATGGAATTATATAAAACTAAAAAGCATCTGACACCAAAGGAGACAATGTCACACAGGGAATGGAAATCCTAGAGTTTGACTCAGCAAGCAAAATAATAAAGATTATAAGAAATATTCCAAAGCTATAATGTGTAAGCATTGAAATTAATTGTTTCAAAGGAAACAGTTGTTTAAGTACAAATCATTCCTCTTGGACCTGTAGTCATTGGTAGTTTCTATTCTGGAAGGTTTCAGGTCAACGTCAGAGATGAAAGTAACCTTTTCTGAACTTGCTTCTTCAGTCCTCTGGGTCATATACGTATTTTCTTTTGCACAGTAGCAATGTACCACACATTTAGTTATAAAAACCACATATTTGTTAACTCCTGAGATTTGCGGTCAGGGGTTTGTGAATTACTTAGCTTTGCCCCTGGCTTAATCAGTGTCTTGGCCTGCATTGTCCTCTGGAAGCTCAACTGGTGAAGAATCTAGTAGGGAAAAATTCTGAGATCATCAGGTTGATAGCATTATTTATTTCCTTGAGACTGAGGACCCAGCTCTTTGCTCTCTGTTAGCTGGAGGCCACCTTCACTCACATCCCAGAAGACTCACAGTTCCGGGAGGGCACCTGAAGTGTTTTGTCATTTATATTTCTCTAGTATTACTTTTTATTTCACAAGAAGCCTACATTCTATTTTTTCTTCTTTATCTCTCTCAACGTTCCTTTCTCTCTGACTGCTGACAATGCTGTATTATACATGGAACACATAGTGATGGGTGTGATAGCACATTACCTGTGGCGTGTAATCTTGGGGAGAATAATTCAGAGATTTTGCCTTCGCTCAGGGGAAGTAGGTCAAACAAAAATGTGGATGTGAAGAAGCATCAATTCATTGGAGATCACGTTGGTGTCTCTAAGATTGTAAATACTGCTTGCTTGTTTGCTTTGTATTAAATTTGTTCCTGCTTGACTTCCTTGGAGGTTTTACTTTTTCTTGTCCATCCTTTACATGACTGGAACATAGAAAATACTTTGTCTCCAGCGAATATAGTATTCAGAAACCTGTAGGACACAAATAGGCTTAATCAGATTTACTTTTTTTCTAGAAAATTCGTAATGGTAGGATCATTTTTAAACTTATGAGAGAACCTAGAAATTAAATTCTTATATTTTGAAAGAGGAATAATGATTAATAAATTATACTTAATTTTTAAAAGTAACTAAAAAACTTCAATAAGTTAGCTTAAAAATAGTAATCAAGTAATCACCTTTTCAAGGAAAAAATAATTCATATTTGCTTGCATTTGTACAAGATTTCCCCAAATGTATTTTTGCCAAAAGATTAAAAGAAACCAATCTTAATTTCAATGAATAAATTTTATCAATAGAGAGTGGATAGAAATTTGTTGGTTGTTAATTTTTACAAATAACTTAACTTTGTTCTTCTATTTAAATTTGCAAAAAAGTACATATATATCCAGTAAGGTAGTTCAAACGTAATTATAACATGTTGGATTTGAAGAATTCTCAAGTAGAATATAATGCTATTTTTTTCTTTCTTTTACTTTTAAAAAATGGCCATTCTGATATGGGTAAGGTGATAGCTTCCTGTCAGTTTAATTTGCATTTCCCTGGTGACTAGTGGTGCGGATTATTTATATATATATATATATATATATATATACATATATATATATATATATATATTCCATTGGTATATCTTCTTTTTCTTTTTTCTTAAACCTTTTATTTTATTTTATTTTCTGACCATAAAAGCTCAAATTTAGTTGACAGGTTACAATGGGATTCAGAAAAGGGCACAGTGAATATAGCCTTTGGTGCAATTTTATGCTAGTGATATTTCTTTTTTAAAATGTAACCCACCAATATTTGAGGACAAAAATTTAAACCAAAAGATACATATTGATATTATTTATACACAAACTGAAATTTTAGTTATGCATGCTTACATAAACTCCAATCAGAACTAGCAACTCTGAATTTAATGCTCAAGTCTGCATTTTTCAATCATAATCACATATACTGTGGAACAGTATCAATAGTTAGAGCAAATATCTATGCAGATTTTTTATAACAGAAAATTAACAGAGAAATAATAACCCTACTGATTTCTCTCCTTGTAAGCAAAACATATAACACTGATTTGTTATATGTAAGCTAAACGTAATTACTTGGAATGTCCCTTGGATGGTTAAATTTCTGATTAGAAAATGTTAACAGGAACACTGATGTAAAATACCTAAGAGAGGTTATTTTCTAAACCCACATATTAAATATTTAGGATGATTTTACAAAACTTTTAAAAATTGCCTTGCTGAGTAAAGTCCTAGGACTTACTTAGTCTTATGGGACTTAATGACTTAACACTTATAATATTCTTTTGTTGAAAAAGAAAAAAAAGGGTTTTCTGAGAAGTGCCAATAAGAATGCTCGTACTGGTGAAAAGCACATACCTAAGAACAATTATTTTCAATGCCTGCACATTATAGCTTTGGAATACTTCTCACAAACCTTAGTACTTTGCCTATGGACTCAAACCCTAGGATTTTCCTTCCTCTATGTGACTTCATTTTCATCAGAAAGATTACTTGACAATTAGGTCATAGAATTGTATTAAAATGGGTAGACTGTATCTGAGCACATACTGCTGGATATAAATTATCATCAAACTAGGAAATAGTAGAATAGCAAGAGTATGTGTTGCAACCTATTCTTAGTAATACATTGAGTATTGGGCCGTAAGTTGCAACAAAGGAAACACAACTTCAAAGAATAATTTTGCAATGTCCTTTCTAATAACCACAATGGGTTGATTAATGGATCATCTACTTCGTGTCTCTTCCCTACGAGAGGTTTTTCCTTTTGACTTCTGGCAATAATTGATTCTTTGTATATATATATGGACATTTTATTTCTACAGTAATTATTTTCTTAATTTTAAAAAGAAACAAAGATACATAACCCAAAATATTATATAGCAAGCCTAAAATCTGCATTATTTTATACAAGTAATATCCTCTTTACACAAGAAATATTGGAGCACTATTTCTAAGTTTACTTAAAATTGAAATAAACTGATTTTTCAGTAAATTCATTCCTGTATAGGTTTTTACAATCATTTATTTCACTCATCCTAGCTTTTAAAAATAAAAACACAGAATAAATTATTTACAAGTATATTTTTCCCACTTTCTAAATAATTTACTATCATTTATATGATCTAAAAAAGAAAGGTAGTCTAGAGATATCAACTAGAAATGAAATTCATGTATGATGAAAGTGTGTATGTCACACATAAATGTGAAACTTAGAATTAAATTTTCAAAGTTTCTGTGCATGCATCTCAAATGTTAGGCGACCAGCTCCATAATCAAAGGTTAACACAGGGTCTCTTAAAGAATCCATCCAGCACTGTTCTGTGATGAAAGTGTGAAAGGCCATTAGATTTTTCTTATTTGAGAACAAATATTCACATTTCAAATTGTGGTAGGCATCATCTTGATTGTGATATCTTGAAAAGTGTTTGAAGCAAATACTAGGAGTCTTTGGAAGTGGCATAAGTCAGGCCATATCTCACTATAGAAAGAAGTAGGTTTCTTGTGCTCACAGGCCTAACTTCTCCAAGGCCCATATCCTTAGGAAATAGTCTATTTGGTACTATGGATGGATCCCCAGGGCACTGTGACAATCCATCTTCAGGTGCTGACATATGCTTTTCATTAGAGAAGGGAAAAATCCACATGTTAATGGTGAGCCATATACACTTTACTGCTTTTAGTAAGCGGGTCAAGAGAGCATTCTTCCTACTAGACCTTGCTCTGGATTTGACACACTTATCTTCTAGTGGTTGTTTTCGAATCCTCTGACCTCAGAAGCAGTGACTTTTCTTTAGTGTATTTTTCTTAACATTGCATAGAATGTCAGCTTACCTATTTCTCTTCAAAAAACACAGAAATGTATAGAGTATTCATGACCTTTCTTATTAAAATTACTTATCAATACGTCTGTTCGCCCTTCATCTGTCTTCCTCAGGGAAGGTTCTTTTTTTTTGAGACAGAGCCTCAAGCTGTCCCCCTGGGTAGAGTGCTGTGGCATTACAGCTCACAGCAACCTCCAACTCCTGGGCTCAAGCGAGTCTCTTGCCTCCACCTCCCAAGTAGCTGGGACCACAGGCACCTGCCACAACGCCCGGCTATTTTTTGGTTGCAGCCGTCATTGTTGTTTGGCGGGTCCAGACTGGGGATTCGAACCCGCCACCTTAGGTGTATGTGGCTGGCGCCTTAGCCGGTTGAGCTATAGGCGCCGAGCCATGACTTCTTTAGTAATAATCATCTTTACCTGGGGACCTAAACTTCCAGTGATTTGGAGAATATTGTTCTTATTGTTTCCATGTTGTATCCCTTCCTTCTTTATGTAACTAGGGGGATGATATGGTTGTAATGAAGATTATATGGGAGTGTAACTCAAAACAACAACAACAAAAAGACTAGGCTCCGACTGGACCGACTTGGGTCATGTTGCCAATTTTGAACAAATCTCCAAAGCCAGAGACTAAGATGTCTGGTTGGCTCAGGCCCGGCTCACGTGTTCCTCCCCTGGAGCTGAGATGGCATCAGCTGGCTCTCCCCTCCTCCCACAGCAACTATTTCAAATCCTCCTGGTCTCCTCAGACCTTCCTACACTCTCCTTCCACCCCTCAACCCTTCATCTCCCACTCCACGGAGAAATCAGAAGCTGGGGGCAGCAGTTCCCTGGACTTGCTGTCTCCTCCTCCCCTACACCTGTGATTAGCGACTTCTCCCACCTTCCTGTGAAAATAGAAAAGGTGCCCCCTCTGCTCCCAAGCCAATCCCCGTGTGCTCTCCCTTCTCAAGGGCCTTGAACTATTCCGTTTCTGTTTCCTTCCTACTGACTCCTAGTTCCCATCCATGCATCCCTCTAATCATGCAGCCAACAATTATTTATGGATCACATACGTGCCAGGATCACAACATCCAACAACACATTCCTTCTCCAGCTACTGGCCTTTCTCTTCAAAGTCAAACTGCTTCAAATAGTTGCCTAAACTCCCTTTTGTAATTCACTTAATTTGTTTAATTCATTCTAGGCCCATATCTGTTAGGATTAAGTTAGGACACACACAAAAGAATAAAAAGTAACAGTGCCTTAACCAACATGAGAAGGTTATGCCTAATAAACAAAATCCAGAGGTAGGCTATCTAGTTGGCTACTGCAATGGCTCTGCTGTTGCCGGAATACAGGTTTCTCTCCTGCTTTGCCGTGTTCAACTTCACGGCTTCCACCTCCTGGTCCAGGATGGTCGCTCAAGCTTTCTGGCCAAGGGGAAGGAGGAAGGGCCAACTCCTCCCTTAAAGGATGCTTCTGGGAAATCACAGACATTTCTACATATATCTTGTGGGCCAACACTTCACCCCAGGACCACGCACAGGAAACTGGAAAATGTAGTTTTTATTCAAAGATACTATATGCCTAACAAAAAACTTGGAGTTCTATTGCTGGCGAAGAAAGGGAAGACTGGCAATTGGAGGACAAGTACAGGTCTCTGCCCCGCCACCAGCGATCTGATTTTTATCATCACCGCTTCCTTGCAACTGCTCTCGCCAGGATTGGCACCATCTCTCTGTCTCCGAGTCCAGTGGACGCTGCTGAGCGTTCACTTACTTCGCACCTTGTCAGCAACTGAACAGATGACCGCAGCCTTCCCCTCGAAGCTCCCTTTCTTTCCTCTCTCCTTCCAGGGTGGAGCTCTTTGTGGTTTTCCTCCTCTTTCTCTGGCTGCTTTTGGAAGTTCCCTTTTCTAGTTCCTCCTCCTGCATCCAGCATGTGAGCACTGCAGTTGCTCAGGGCTCTGTTTGGCTTCTCCATTCACCCCACATTTTTCCTGGATAATTGCATATGTTCCCACAGCTCTAGTCATTGTTTGCCAAGTCCATGGCTTGAAACTCTGAGCTCTTGTCTGCACTCAGGGGTCTCAGGCTTACAAGTTCAACAGGGCAAACAGAACCTGTCTCCCTCTCCTCCTCCCATGCTGACTCCTCATAGGGGCGGGAGAGGTGCTGTCTCAATAGACGCTATTGCCAAATAGCCAATTGCTTGAGCCAGAAATTCAGGAACTCTTCTTTCTCCCCCTACAAATCTGGTTAATTATCAACAGCTGTCAATCTGAACCGCTCTTGGTCTACCTGCTCCCACCTACCACAGTCCACATCTCTCATCAGCTCCTTTGTTATTTGGTCAAGTAACCCTCAGACAAAAAACCACTTCATCCAGATTTTGATATCTTTGCTCAAAAGATATCAAAAGCTGAAAGGAAAAAATTAATGAAGCTTGATCAGATGTCCATTTTAAGCCCTAACACTTTATGAATTAAATCCAAGGCTAGGTGTTGCAAGGAAAGACACAATTTAACATTTTTAACTTTCTAGGTTTCCTACCCCAGGCTCTGTACTCCCAAAGTTCTGCTTCAACCTTGTCCAGATACTCCCAGCAATTCTGTTTAAAGACGACTCTCACAGGCAGTAAAATAACAAGAAGGATTCAAAGGCCAAAGACTGTAAGTAATGATAAGTTTGATTGTCTGTACAAAATAATGAAAAATTTAAATCTGGTGTTATGGTTTTAGGGTCTCTGCAAACTGACATTAGACAAAGTACATATCTGGACTTACCTAGGTGCTTTGAATCTGGATAACAAAATTCTGATGTTGAAATAAGTAAGCTCAATAATAGCACCTTCTTAGTTACAAGTCAGTAAAAGGTGTGGAAGTCAGTACCAACACCTAGCTATGTTCGATCTCTAAATTTCTTAGTTTCTTCCCAATCATCTAGAACACTGGTTCTCAACCTTCCTAATGCCGTGACCCTTTAATACAGTTCCTCATGTTGGGGTGACCCCCCAAGCATAAAATTATTTTCATTGCTACTTCATAACTGTAATTTTGCTACTGTTATGAATTGTAATGTAAATATCTGATATGCAGGATGTATTTAGGCAACCCCTATGAAAGGGTCGTTCAACCCCCAAGGGGTTGCGACCCACAGGTTGAGAACTGCTGATCTAGAATAAATAATTGGCAGTATCAGATCCCTTATCTGAGTTCCTGACAGAGCAAAACTTGTTTCAGAAGTCATTTTATTATTATTGTTGTTGTTCTTATTATATTAGAGACAGAATCTCACTTTGTCATTTTGACTTGAGTGCAGTAATGCGATCATAGGTCACTGTAATCTCAAATTCCCAGGTTCAGGTGCTCCCCTTGCCTCTGCCTCCTGAGTAGCTAGGAAAACAGGCAGCCACCATCATGCCTGGCTTATTTTTCTCTTTTTGGTAGACATGGGGCCTTGCTATGTTGCCCAGGCTGATTTTGAACTCCTGGGCTCAAGCAATCCTCCCACCTCAGCCTCCCAAAGTACTAGGGTTACAGGTATGAGCCCCCACACCCAGACAGAAGTCATTTTTTTTTTTTTTTTTTACAGTTTAAGCCAGGGCTGGGCTTGAACCTGCCACCCCTGGTATATGGGGCCAACACCCTACTCCTTGAGCCACAGGCACCATCCCCAGACAGAAGTCATTTTAAAACACGTGAGAAATCTACCCTCCAAGGAAACTCTTTGAAGGCAGATTAGCACATACTTGAAGAACTTTTTCCATGTTTCAACTTTTAGTTCATGTGACACATTTACATTTCCGCTGCCTCTGTATATCCTACCTTAGTATTATGCTCTTTGCTCCATTATCTTTCAGTCTCCCTTCCAGAGATTTACGCATCTAATCAACACATTGAAGAACTCCCCCCCTTACCTTGAGAAAAATTAGGAGGAAAAGGTTTAATCATTCCTTTACAGAAAGTTATGCCATTCTAAGTTGTCTGACAGTCTTATTCTGCAGTTGATGGCTATTGAACCAAAAGTTGCAATATTTCTAAACCTGTGATTAAGAGAAAGGAAAAACAAGTCTGGAACTTACCCCATTAAGATCTTCACCAAGCGGCTTGGCGCCTATGGCTCAAGCAGCTAAGGCACCAGCCACATACACCTAAGGTGGTGGGTTCGATTCCCCAGCCAGGGCCCGCCAAACAACAATGATGGCTGCAACCAAAAAATGGCCAGACGTTGTGGCGGGCGCCTGTAGTCCCAGCTACTTGGGAGGCAGAGGCAGGAGACTCGCTTGAGCCCAGGAGTTGGAGGTTGCTGTGAGCTGTGATGCCATAGCACTCTACCCAGGGGGATAGCTTGAGGCTCCGTCTAAAAAAAAAAAAAAAAAAAAAAAAGATCTTCACCAAGCGAGGGCCATGTTATTAGTGCCCACCATTTCTTTATTCGCCAATCTGTGTGCATGCATCTTTCCCCAAAGCGTAAACATGTCTATTTGTTTAGACAAAGGCCATTTCCAAAAGGGAGTGAAGTTCATTTTGTATGTGTGGGATTACACGGGCTTTCAAGATTCCCTTCATCCACATTTCATCCTGAAAGCTCCAAGAACCGTGTTTTGTGGTTGAAAAGCCTGCTGAGTGGCTAAGTGACTTAGTGAAGTTTCATCGTCTGAGAAGTTTGGACGGGTGACGGTCCAAGGCTAATTGTCTGATGACCATTGTTCTACTAAACAAATAAACTCTACGGTGAAGTGTCTTGTGGGCCCATTGGCTTGTGCACAACACAGAAATCTCAAGCAAAAAATCTCAGGGCCAAGAAAGACAAAATTAATTGTAACCTCTTCAAGTCTTTGCAAGGTCTGACTTCTTAAGCAAGGCCTATGAGATAAGTCAGATAAATACTGGTGGAAGAGGAATTTGTACATGGCTGGAATGTAAGAACACAATTTTCTAATAAATAGCACAGCACTAACATAAATGATAAAATATTAAGGATTTTTTAGATTATTCCAAATATGGGATAACTTTTCTTTCTTAGCTGGAAATGGCTCTCCATTGATGGATTCAATTCTTAACCCTGGATGTTCAAGAAGCCACATCAAATGATGTGGACCAATGAATGATTCCAGACTGATTAATAGTAGTAACTTTTTATGATTCTATAACAAACTTCCTTCCTAACAAATAACATTATCTACTTAATATTACAGGTACCTATTAAATACAAAAAAAGGATTGATGATGTTTTCCTACCCAGTATGGCAGAAAATGTTCAAGTTACAGCTTTTCAAGATCAGACTGCTCCATCCAGAATCCCATTCAAACCTGATTGGTAATCCTATCTTCTTTTTCCAAGTTTTATTTCTATGAGAATTTTATGAATAAAAATAACTTTGAACTCTATTAAAGCTTTTATCTACTTTTTCTTATAGTACTTAGAAAATAGTGTTGAAAGGCTGAGATGATTACATTTGGAGTGCCTTAGGTAAAATAGGGTTTGGCCCTAAATTTTAAAACATGAGCATGGATTTGCATTCTTACAAGCTATCCCTTACCGCTGGCCAACCAGCAGCCTCTTGAAATGAGTTTTAGAGTTAGCAGGGAACAAAGAAAGAGGGCTTTGCCGCTTAGGTAGTGATTGCTAACATGTGAAAAACCATAGTATATTTGAATAGAGATGAATCCAAATAAATTTCAAAACATTTGCTTCACTTAAGAAACAAATTTTCTATTCTCTCCTAACAGTCTTCCCATTCTTCCTACAGATGCCCAAGCTTTCCACAGATTAGTAAAATTCTACCAAGTCTTTTTTTTTTTTTGTTCAGACAAGAAAATCTATCTTGAGTAAAGTAATAAATAAATAGATGAATGGAACAGAATAGACCAGAGGAACACATTTATATACAGAAATTTATATGATTCATGTGGCTTTTCAAATTAAGGAGAAGATTGAGGCTAATCAAAATAAATTAAATAAATTAAATTGGGAAGGAGAGGGGAAGGAAGAGGGGTGGATGGAAAGAGGGAGAGTTGGTAGGGAGACCACGGCTATGGAGCATATTGCAAGTACAAGTTGGATCTATCAGGTGTAGAACACAAATGTCTTAATCCTGTAATTGGGTAAATGAGGTGAAGGCTATGTTGTTTAGTAGGATGTAAGCATTCCAATTTGTACAAATAATCAACACATTGAATCCCATAGTAGCATACATATATTTATGATCTATGTACAAATGACTTAATAAAAAATAATGGAAATAACCAAAAAAGAAGAAGAAGAAATTAAACTATCCGCTAACCCCATACACAATGAATCTCCAATGGGTTAAAGATGTAGATGCCCGCACACATGCACATACTCACTGACAGTGGAAACAATATAAAAAACAAAAAGCCAAGAGGAAGATTGATAATTTTGATATCAGAACTAAAACATTTAACCCAAGATACTGTGCATTATTTATTACATGTCCGCTTGGGTTCACCCTTTCTTTATTGTCCTGCAATAATGAAAATGTACCCTGTAAACATTTCCTCTTTGACAGCTAGCAAGATGCTAAACTTTGTCAGTAGAGGGGACCTGAGGGGAGAAAGAAGGGTTTTTCCTCCAGGTTCCAGTGAGCTCCCCACTTTGGCCTTGCAAAGACAGATCCTGGAAAATGATTAGGGAGTGACCTCGTTTTGCTCTACCAGATTTCGTATCTTTACTAAAACATATCAATATCCCCCAGCCCTTGGTATACAGTTACTGACTTGATGCTGTTTGGTCTATATGAATTTGTAAAGACTACAAGAAAAAGTTTACTTTTAGCTGGCAGGGCCATAATATATCTTCATGGTCTTGCCTCAAGGATTTGCCAGTTCTCCTGCTTTCTGCCATGACACAGCCCATGAAGACCTTTATCATCACGATCCTCCACCAAGAATCACATTAGCATACGACATTGATGGCATCATGCTGACTGGAAATGATGAGCAGGGAGTGGCAAGAACTTAGGTGCTTAGTAAAATATATAAGGACTAAAGGGCAAAAAAAATCCTACAGTTCAGAGCCCTCGACCTCAGTGATGTTTCCGGGGTCTGGTGGTTTGAACCATGTTAAAACGTTCCCTTCCAAAGTGAAAGATAAGCTGCTGTACCTCATACCATGTGCTATGATTAAGGAGACACTATGCTCAGGTCACTTTGATTTTGAGGGCAACATATACCATCTGTGAGTGTGTGCTACTTCAACTCTCTACAGATCACAAAAATGTGATCACCATTTCTGAGGAGCAGAGCATGAGAAGGTTCTAAGGTGAGTTTGAATTATTGTACAAGCTGTGCTACCATGTGGGTCTCACAGTCCAGCAGATCCAATGATACTCAGTATCATGGCATATAGGGACATTGTATAGAGCCTGCCAAACATCAGAGGAGAATCAAAAGGCAGACTTGTAAGCTTTTGGAGCAAATTTATATCCTCTTCTGAAGATGACTATTCTCCTGATAAGAAACAGTTTCTGTTTCTGTCTTACTGGAGACTGAGTGCCTCACTAACCGTGGAATAGCAGGCGATCATATGGCCTGAGCTTCTCATCATAATTTGGGTGTAGTTAGCTGGCTTAGTCGTCAACTTGGACACGTATGGCAGCAGTCTATCATCAGGTGGAAATGGTAGCAGTAGACTTAGCTCTCTTGGGCAGGTCTAGGAGGTAGAAGTAGCTTTGCATGAGCAGGTGGCTCAGACTCTTTCCTGTTGCATTGCCTTCTTTCTCTCAATCCATATAAATGGCATTTTGGGGTGCTCCTAACAACCAGTTGGCCAGGAAAGAAAAAAAACTAAGCCTGATTCATAGATGAGTCTGCATGAAATGTTGGTTCATCCTACAGTGGACAGCAAAAGCACTGCAGCCCCCCACAAGGGTCCCCATGGACAACAGTGGTGAAAGAAAGTCCTCCCTGTGAACACAACGCCAGTGGTACAGTTCTATGCTAATTCATGGATAGTTGCTAATGGTTTGGCTAGCCAGTCAGGAACTTGAAACAAACAGGATGAAAGATTGGTGATGAGGAAGTCTGGGAAGAATCAGTGGACGAACCTCTTAGCGTGGGCACAGACTGTGAAAATACCTGTGTCCTACGTTAATGCTCACCAAAGGGCATCCACTGCAGAGGAGACTCATCAACCAAGTTGACAAAATAAGTGCACTGATGCCATCAATCAGCCTCATTCCCCAGCTGCCACACTGCTTGCTAAATGGGGTCCTTGCATAATGTGGCCACAATGCTAGGGATAGAGGCTGTGTGTGGGTTCAACAACACAGGATCCCCCTTACCAAGGCTGACATGCAATATTGCCACGTGCCTAATCTGTCAAGAGCTAAGACCAATACCACGAATGGAATGTGTCACCATCACATGGGTAATAGCCATCTCCTTTGTGGCAGGTTGGTTACATCTCTTGACATATCAACATTGGTAGGGGGAAGCCCATGTTGTACCTCCATCATGAAGGCGTATTCACTTTCATTGGAATAGACACATGTTCTGGATACAGATTGCTTTTCCTACCCACATGCCAGCACCACTATCCAATCCACGTGTTCACAGAATGTCTACTGTCATGGCATTTCCCATAGCACGTCTTCTAAGCATGGAATCAATTTCACAGCAAAGGAAATGCTGCAGTGAGCTCACACCTATGAAACCAACATCCCCCAATACCCAGAAGTGGCTGATCTAATTGAAAGGTAGATGGTTCTCTGCATACTCACTCACTTTATGACCACAGCTGGGAGAAACCACACTGAAAGGATCAAGTTTTATCTTACAGTTTATGCTTTAAACCAGAGTGTATGGGTCCAGGAGTCACTGGGTGTTAAGAGGGGATGGTCTTATAGCAGCAATCTTGAGCTACTCTGGTTTAGAGTTCTCAGTTCCCAGGGACACAACAATGGTTCCACTGATGTAGGATGAAACATGTGGAAACCAAGTAGCCAAAGAGGTAGACTGTGACCATTAATTTATTGCCTCTCAGCTCCCAATCCACCTGTCATTGCCTGCTCTGCTCTGACGATGGAGCTGGAGCATGTGAGTATTTCTGCTTCCCTAAGTGGCATGTTGTGCCAGTAGAAGGAACTGGCCAGATGCTGGAGGGATTTTCTTTCCTGGTTCCAGTGTGCTCCTTTAGGCAGATACCGTGGGTGACTTCAGAGCTTCATAGTGGTTGACCTCATGCCTCTCTGGATGACTTCCTAGAAGACTGCCACTGGTCTACCAGCTCTCAATGATGGCTGCCTGGCACCCTCTCAGATGGATTTGCAGCAACCACAAATTTCACCACCCAGAGAGCCAAGACTGCATCCTCTCTAATGAGGTCTAGTGCTGCCTTCCCACATCTGCTATCCCTGTATTTTTCAGAGCTCTCTTTACTGCTTCACAAACTTTTATATAAAATTCTAGACAGTAGCCCCATCACTCCAATTCACTATCAAACTTCTCCTGTTCACACAGTATGGCTTCTGTCTCCCAGTTATAGTCTGTACCCACCAGGGTACAAAGACTTGAAAAAAAATCTTTTCACTATGGATTAGCATCTAGTATATTTTAACCTTTTGACTACGAAGAGCATCTATAGGCATTCTTTGTCCCTTTAGTGCGAACCACACCTTTAGGCATACAATATGTACGGCTAAGGGTAACCGATACTCAATTAATACAAAAAATGCCTGTGGGTAGGTTTCTTATTTCTGAGCACTCTGCAAAGGGTTAAGATGTAAAACAGGTTAGCTGGGTGTTGTGGCAGGCACCTGTAGTCCCAGCTACTTGGGAGGCTAAGGCAAGAGAGTCACTTAAGCCCAAGAGTTGAAAGTTGCTGTGAGCTGTGATGCCACAACACTCTATCGAGGGTGACATAGTGAGAATCTGTCTTTAAAAAAAAAGATTGAAAATAGGCTATATCCTTCTTTAGGGCTGCATAGTATCCCATGGTGTACATATACCACAATTTATTAATCCATTCGTGGGTTGCTGGGCACTTGGGCTTCTTCCATGGCCTAGCAATTATGAATTGGGCTGCAATAAACATTCTGGTACAAATATCTTTGTTGTAGTCTGATTTTTGGTCTTCTGGATATATACCTAGTAGAGGAATTGTAGGATCAAATTGTAGGTCTATTTTTAGTTCTCTATGTGTTCTCCAGATGTCTTTCCAAAAGGATGGGTGGAGGGAGGGTGATTGGTGGGATCACACCTATGGCTCATCTTATAAAGGTATATGTGAATCTTTCTAAATGTAGAATATAAATCTTAACACAATAACTAAGAAAATGGCACGAAGGCTATGTTAACCAGTTTGACGAAAACATTTCAAATTGTATATAAATTTCAATTGTATATAAAAACAGCACTGTACATGACTGTATTAATGTACACAGCTATGATTTAATTTAAAAAATATATAGGCTACAAATTAATAAGAAGAAATTTCACTTGCCAGAATATTAAAATTTTAACACTTTTCAGTATCAGGTGAGATACCTTGCTGGTGAGAACTGGATGGCTAGCTCAGCCTGTTAAAACATTTGGTATGGGCCAGGCATGGTGGCTCGCACCTGTAATCCCAGCACTTTGGGAGGCCAAGGCAGGAGGACCACATGAACCCCCAACAGCCTGAGCAACATAGCAAGAACTCATCTCTAAAAAACAACAAAAAAAATTTAATTAGCTAGGCGTAGTGCCATGTGCCTGTAGTGCCAGCCTCTTGGGAGACTGAAGCAACATTGCTTGAGCCTTTGAAGAATGCAGAGAGCTATGATGATGCCACTGCACTCAAAAGATCTTGTCTCAAAAAAAGAAAAGGAAAAAGGAAACAAAAAAAACAAACTCAGTGTGGAAACCCCAGAATGCAGCTTTCCACTTTTCCATATTTACTCCAGAGAAACAGATACAAACAAGGTGGCAGGAATAAATATGCTCTCTGCAAAATTGTTGGCATAGGCTCGGGGCCTGTGGCTCAAGCGGCTAAGGCGCCAGCCACATACACCTAAGGTGGCAGGTTCGAATCCCCAGCCCGGGCCTGCCAAACAACGATGGCTGCAACCAAAAAATGGCTGGGCGTTGTGGCGGGCGCCTGTAGTCCCAGCTACTTGGGAGGCTGAGGCAGGAGACTCGCTTGAGCCCAGGAGTTGGAGGTTGCTGTGAGCATGATGCCATGGCACTCTACCCGGGGGGATAGCTTGAGGCTCCATCTCAAAAAAAAAAAAAAAATTGTTGGCATAAAATAAAAACTGCAACCAGTGTGTCCTTCAATAGGTTAAATACTCTTGTCAATTATGCTATCCATATCACACATACCAAACACAGAAATTAAGAATTTGGTATAGCCACATACATAACTGAAAGATCTCCACGTAGTGAGTGAAAAGTTACAGGATAATGTTAAAATTAAAATCCACGTTATATATTTTCTAGAGGTACATAAAATGTGCTTATGAATAAATTATAAACTAATTACATGGACTAGGGATGGTCAAAGCAGACTTATGTCTTATCTCCAATATTATAAAAATTTTTAAGAAATATGTTTATGTGGCTAAGGCGCCAGCCACATACACCTAAGGTGGTGGGTTCAAATCCAGCCCTGGCCCGCCAAACAATGATGGCTGCAACCAAAAAATGGCCAGGCATTGTGGCAGGTGCCTGTGGTCCCAGCTACTTGGGAGGCTGAGGCAGGAGACTCGCTTGAGCCCGGGAGTTGGAGGTTGCTGTGAGCTGTGATACCACAGCTCTCTACCCAGGGGGATAGCTTGAGGCTCTGTCTCAAAAAAAAGAAATATGTTTGTGTATGTATATTTAAGAAATTATACTTATGTATTACTTGAGTAATTAAATATTAAACCTGGTCTTGAAGTTTTTCTTCCAGCTAGAAGGAAAATCCAGTAAGAGATTGGATTTGTTCTGAGACATCTAAAATAACTGAACAAAATAAATGAAATCATTTTTTTCAATACACTGGATTATTAGGGAAAAGAGGCCAGTGATCCCTGAAAGATGAGAAACTACTGATCCATTCCCTACTTTGACTTTCAAGGTCATGATGCGGGGAGGAGGAACCAACCCAGGCACAGCCCGTTAGACTTCCCGAATTGAGGAGATGAAAGTGGAAGGACATGTGGACCAGACAGAGAGCTGCAGAGACAAGTCCCAAAATCTGCAGAGGGTGCCCCTGGAGTATTCAGCACAATGAAGGATGAGTCACACATAAGGGAACCTCAAGGCCGGAGAAGGTTACAGGAAGCAGCACCTGGAGCTCACACAAGGTGAGGAGTGGGACTTGTTCCTACTGACCCACACCACAAAGCCTTGTGGCTCACTGCACTGCGCAGACGGTCCCCACTCAGTGCTGGGGAAGCAGCAGCTCTACAACAAATACTGTTAGTTCTCCTCTCACTCTCACGAAGCTTAAAAGACCTCAAAAGGCTTCAACTGTTCTCAAGGAACTTTGTTTCTGAACAAAGGTCGAGAATATTTAAATACCAAAAAAATTTTAAAAATTAAAAAAAAAAACCCTCAGCATCCTACAAGATAAAATGTGCTATATTTAGCATCCAATAAAAAATTACCAACCAGGAAAGAAATACGAAAATATGACTTACAATAAGCAGAAAAATCAATCAATATAAACTCAAATGTCAGAATTAGCAGACATGGCAGGCGTTGAAACTTGTTACTCTGACATGCTAAAGAACTACAGAATGATCAGCTGTGTGGAAATGGGAAACACACTTTAAAAAAGGCCCAAACTGAACTTCTATGAATAAACACTACATCTGAGATGAAACACACACTGAAAGAGACAACAGAATAGGCATAGCAGAAAATACTAGTTAACATAGTAATAGAAATGATCTAAAATTAAAAAGAAAAATTTTTTTAAGAAAAAAAGCAAAACCTATGTATGCATTGGTGAGCTGTGGGTCAATTTCTAGCTGCTTCTGTAATTGAAAAATAAAAAAAAATTTTTTTTATGATAAAATAGCTGGAAATTTCCCAACTGGTTGAGAACTGTGGACCTGAAAAACTCAATAAACCCCAAGAACAAGAAATAAAAACTATACTACAGCAAATTATAATCAATTAACTTAAAACCAATGATGAAAAATCTTAAAAGCAGAGAAACATGCACAGAGGAACAATAACGACCCTTGTCAGAGAACACAAGGCAAACGAGGAGAGGATGGATCCACATCTTCACTGGAAGCAGAAGAATGTCAACCTAGAATTTCATACCCAACAAAATTCTTAAAATCAAAGGTGGTTTATACTAATCATGTGCAGGCAGGGCCACTGGTTTGTGCATTTCAAACAAAATAGGAACATAAATGGAAAGAATTCACCAACAGCTGTACCAAGTACTGAACACATTTCTGTAATCAGGAATGTTAAAGGACATCCATCCATCCGTCAGGCAGAAGGCAAGTGTTATCTATGTAAGGAAGGAAGAGCACAGGACATGGTGCCTATGTGGGTAAAAATATAGTACCGCTTATCTAAAACACATCTTTAAACCCCATTTAGATCAAAATAATGTCTCTTGCTGTTTTAGGGAGCTATTAAGCTTGGCACAACTTTGTAATACTTACCAACTTGACCGTATGTAAGGCTAATATAAAACCAACAGTACGTAATTCCTAAAACATTACGAATCTACCTCTATAGGTTTTAAGGCTTAATGAGTACCTAAAATCTCAGACCAAGTCCAGTGACTTAACATAGAATATAATTACGCCCACCAACATGGATCAGTGGAGCCAGATCTTGCATGCCAACATGTGGATTATACTATCTTTACCATAAAGTACTCCACCAGGGGCATCTAACCTCAGCTCTCAGCTGGTTATGAATGCTTATCTGTGGTTGCAGATATCACAGAATTATGCATGTATCTTCTTTTTGCTCATGGGATCTTTTGTTTTTGTATTTAATGTGCAGCCCAAGACAACTCTTAGCTAAGGATTCATAGCCAGCCATAGGCTGTGGGTGGATGCCCCCGCACCCAATTTTACTTTGGGTAAATCTGAACAAGACAGTAAGTCACAAACAATTAAGCTTTCAGATACATTAAATAAGATGGTATTCCTTTCAAAATAATTGGTAGGCTAGGGCATGATTTTTATGGATTTATGTAAGACTATCTTGCATGTCACTCCCATAGGCATACCAAGTCCTCCTTCCAACTATCATTTCTAAGGCTCTCTTCTCCACCGATGAATACACAGTATGTACTTTTGTTATCTGCTAGTCTAGAGGAGCAATGAAAATTGAATAGAAAACCTTCCCTTAAAGAAACCAGCAAAGTAAATCCATTAGCACTAATAATGCAACACACTTCAGTCAATAAGAGATTAATAATCATGTAAATTTATTTTAAATCAGTTTGGTACATGATACAGATTCGTTTTGCAGTTTTTAATGAACTAAAATAGAAATTTCTAAATACAGCAGTGTCTGCCTGTGCAACAAATATCTGTAAGGTACAATAAGGTATTTGATAGAAGTACATCTGCATGAACAAATCAGATGAAAAATCTGAAAAGGTTTCTGTATACCTTCTGGATTTTAAAAAAAAAACCCAAAAATTATTAATGGCTCAAGATACTACCTTGCAAAAGGAAGAGGGGAAAGAGTGAAAAGGCTGTGAGTTGTTTCAAGAGCATGTCTGCAAACTTGCGAACTCTAATTTTATATTATGCTCTTACTGTTACAGCAGTGCTCAAGATTACACAAGAAACTTCAAGTTACATTTTCACAAAACTTGCTACATGTGTTGACACTGATGTGTGGTACCCAGGTAAATGACAATTACATCATTGTAGCTAATTTTTGCCACCTTGGGAAGAATGGAAATTTTGTATATGTCAAATGAATCTTACAGCACTCACTAAAAACTAACAGCCATGGCACCATGATAAATTTTGTGAGGTCCCTAGATGTTACTACGAATGGAAACAAAAATGTGAGGTAAACCAATCTTTTCCCAAAAACCTTTGTAGCCAGAGATTTTTAAACAATTAAGGCACTTGAAAACATTAGGTATATGTACAAGTGTGCAAGTAAAACAAACTAGCTGTACCAGCAAGTAACAAAGCAACAGTAACTGTTCGTTTTAAGAACTTTTAATTAAATGCAAAGTATCAGTTTATGAAATGAACCAAAGACATTTGTCATTTCCTACTATAAAATATGGAAAACCAAGTACTAACCTCAGTCACTACAGGCTAAAGACATTCTAACAACAAACAAAAAAAAAAAAAGAAAAGAAACAAAGAAAGAAAGAAAGGAAAAGAAAAAAAATCAAAGACCTAGTGAAGTAAATCTCATTCAAACTAATTAAGGCCTCTGAACTAATCCAATGTGTCAAAGGCAAGGGAGAAGCAACCCTCTGAAACTGAGGGGAAACCCCCCAAAAAAACTAGTGCTTTACAAAACTATAGAAATGAAAGGATGCATGCCTATTAGACTATGGGACCAAAACCAAGAAAAAAGGAAGAGAGAAAGGAGAAAGAAAAAGAGAAAGCAGTCTATTCATCCAGGGCAATCATCAAAAATCTATAATCCGATCAAAAATTTTAAGTTTTCTGAAATCACACTGGTCTTATTTGCTGTCTGAAAACTTAAAATGATTGTCTCACTTGAACAGTTTGTAAATTAATCTACAACTTATTTCCTTCTTACCCCATGAAAGAAGTTATTTTTCAAGATAGCTTGGTGAAAATCCTTTCAAGTTACAATATAGTTAAGGATACTTTTTTGAAGTACAAAGGAAATGTAA
>CAUYTI010075152.1:0-28290 GCA_963575145.1 Galago senegalensis | reverse complement strand
AAATCGTTGAATTCTTGTGACATATTTTAAATAATTTCTTGAGATATCTTTTGAATCATTTCTTGAAATTCTAATTCCCTCCTTTCTTCCATTCTGTTAATCTTATTTACTATCCAAATTCTGAACTCGATTTCTGACATCTCAGCCATCTGTTTATGGATGGGGTCTTCAATTACATCTGCCCTATTTTTCCTTGGGGGAGTTGATCTACTCTGGTTATTCAAGTTGGCACAGTTTTTCCGCTGATTCTGCCCCATGCTGAGTTTACCCTGTTTGGAGACCTTATCAGAACTGTTAAGTCAGTGGCTTCTTCTGGTTACCCAGAGAGACAGGGCGTGTCTGTCATCTTCTCCCAGTTCTCGGCACTGGGGCAACTGGGGCACAGCAGAATGGCAACAGCTGCGTGGGAGCATGCGTAGCCAGCTCAGACTTCGATTGGCCTTCCGGGTCACGGGGGTGGGGAGGGGGCAGGAGACCAGCAGCAGCTGGATCAGTCCTAGTTCGGCTCCACCTGGGTGACTGGGGGGCAGGGTAACTACAGCAATGGTGCAGGTTGCTCATACAACTGGATCAGTCCTAGTTCGGCCCTGCTGGGTTTACCAGGGGGCAGGGGAACAACAGCGGCTGCACGGAGCACAAGAGCTGCCGAATCAGTCCTACTTCAGCCCCACTGGGACAACAGGAGGAGGGACAGGGAAACAGCGGCAGCTGGGTCAATCCTCATCCAGCCCCACCAAGGGGGCCCGGGGTGGGGCAGGGGAACAGCAGCAGCCAGATTAGTCCTAGTTCGGCCCCACTGGGTGACTGGGGGGACGGGGAACGGCAGCGGCCAGAACAGTTCTTGATCAGCCTTGCTGGGGCAATGGGGGCAGTGGGAGAGGTCAGAGGAACAGCAGCAGCTGTGCAGGGAACACACGCAACTGGGTCAGTCCTAGTTCAGCTCCACTGGGGCAACTGGGGGACAGGAGAACTGCAGTGGCTAGATCAGTCCTAGTTCAGCCCTGAACTAAGGGGGTTCAGTTCTGGGGAGTGGCTGAATGGCAGCAGTGGCACAGGGCATGCACACGACCCAATCAGTTCTTGTTTGCCTGCCAGGGCGACTGGGGGGCAGGGGAACAGCAGCAGCCGGATCAGTCCTAGTTCAGCCCTGCTGGGGCAACTGTAGGTGCAGGGGAATGGGGAGTGGAGGACTCCTCCACTGCCACCTGCTGGATGCGTGTGGCACTAGCAAGCTGATCTGGGCCTTCCCGGAGCAGGGAACTCCTCCACAGCTGCTGGCAGGATGCCCGTGGCTCTAGCAAACAGTTCTGGGCCTGCCTGGAGTAGTAGACTCCTCCACAGTGGCCCTGCGGGTTGCATGTGGCTATAGCAAGCAGTTCTGGGTTTGCCTAACATGGGTGTCTGGAGTGGGGAATTCCTCTGCTGCTGCCTGCAGGGTGCGCACAGCACTATTAAGCCAATTTAGGCCCTCCCAGCACAGAAGCCTGGATCCGGGAACTCCTCTGCAGCCCACGGATGCATGTGACTCTAGTAAATAGTTCTGGGCCCATCTGTTGTGGTAGATTCCCCTGCCGTGACCTCGCCAGTTGAGTGTGGCTCTAGCAAGCAGTTCTGGGCCCACCCAACATGGGTGTCTGAAGTGGGGAACTCCTCCGCTGGACCCCTTGGGGGGTGTGTGTCTCTAGCAAGCAGTTTGGGGCCTGCCCAGAATGGAGGACTTCTCCACCGCTGCCCACGGACACCCACAGTACTAGCAAGCTGTTCTGGGCCTGCCCAGAGCCAGAGCCTAGAGCGGGGATCTCCTCTGCTGCCTGTGGGGCGCACAACCCTACAAGCAGTTCTGGGCCTGCCCAGAGTGGCGGAATCCTCCACTGCCACCCGCAGGGTGTGTGTGGCTCTAGCAAGTAGTTCTGTGCTTTCCCAGAGCTGGGGGCTCCTCTGCAGCCACCCGTTGCCCGCTGGAGGCATACGGCTCTAGCAAGCAGTTCTGGGGCCTGCTTTGTACCTGTATTGTGTGTTCTTAAATGCTCTTCCTTGGATTTACAGCTTGCCGGACTTCTTTCTGGACTCAGCTCCCGGTCTTTGGCTTCATAGATTCTGATTCCGTCCAGTTTTTCTTCTTTTGTTCAGGAGCCTCTGACAAGGGCTGCTACCAGTTGGCCATCTTCCCAGAATCCCCTGTACTTCTGTGTTTCTATCAGCTGCTTCTCTATCTGTGAGACGAGCTACTAGCAAGAAGATTCTGCACCAACAAAGCATTTCTGCCATGTGGTTTTGTTTACATGGGCAGAAGAAACCAGCTACCAAATTATTAATTCTTTAATTATAAATTTTTCTAACGGGGAGGCTTAAGAGCCCATTCATAAGTACAGAATTCCTTAAGTCAGGTTGTCCATAACTGGCGGAATGCCTGTGCTCACAAGGCAGTGCAGATCAGGCCACAATCTGAAAACCATGCCCAACACCTAAAAAGTGCAATGTGGAAAAACACTAGGCAGAACGCACTCTTTGCAAATGGCCTTTACCAGCTCCTCACATAAATGAGCATTTCACTCATGTTGCCATTTAAAAACATCAGAAAAATAATTAAAATTAAATGCCAACAGCTAAAACTAAAAAGGAAAAAATGTACATAAAACATATATCTACCCCCAGAACTGAATGTCATGGAAATAGGAGGAACTACTAAAGATAAGAGCTTAGAATGAGAAAGCAAATAGACAGACTTCATCTACAAAGTCAAATGTAGGCTCAAAAAAAAAAAAAGCGTTAAAACATATAAACTTTTGGAGTTTAAGAGATAAAAAGCAAGACATTATTACTATTCCAAGAGAACACTAGCTATAAAATAAGGTACAGCAGTACAGAGGGATGAGAGTTATCAAAAATCATATAAAAGTCATATGAGCAACTTTAATGCAATAAATGTGAAAACTTGGATAAAATGGGTAACTTACTAGAAAAGTAAATTTTAAAAATTGTTCCAAAAACATAAACAATATCCTGTCCAAAAGGCTATAGGCCCAGTATTCCAGGTACGTGCTACTACAACTTAAATGAATAGATAATTCTTACATTAAATCCGGGACTCCAGAGCACAGAAAAAGAAGAGAAGCTGCCTAAGTCACTACATGTGGTACAAAGGACAGGGGCTTTAGACCAATGTCACTTATAAGCACAGATTCAGAAACACAACACAAAATAGTAAATTGTGTCCAGCAGTGGAATTAAAGAATACTCTATAACAAAATAGGGTTTATCCCAAGAATTCAGGGATGCATTAGTATTAGAATCAATTAATTTGAAATGTAACATCTTAAAAGAAAAGAAACATCTCAGTATATATAGAAAAAGTATTCAAAATTCAACACCTACTTATGATTTAAAAAAAAAAAAAATCAACCTCTTAGGAAACATCCCTCCAAAACCAGCAGCAAATCACTTTCAGTGATGAAATTTAGAAGGCCTTCTTTTACAGCAAGAATCAACAGAAGGATACATGTTATCACCCTTGCCATTCAACACCATATTGAAAATCCTGGCTCATAATATAAGAAGGAGGAAAAAAGAAACATGGAATTGGAAAGGAGACACAAAACTGTCATTATATAACATATTCAAAATAATCAATTAATAAATAGAATTTTTTTAAAGTTAGCAACGTTACAGGCTAACAAGATCAATACCTAAATATCAGTAGCTCTCTTATGCAGCACTTAAAATAGCAATAATAAAGGCATTTAAAATAGCAATAAAACTCAAAAAATATAAAGGAATAGTCATAATAAAAATTTCATCAAAAAGATATGAAAGAAAACCTTTCTGGAGAAAGATGAAATGAAAGGGAGAAATCATTAGTAAAAGCAAGCCAATTCTCTCAAAATTAGTAAGTTTAATGAAATCTCACGCAATCTCCCAGCAGGATTTTTCATTAGATTTGACAAACCAATTTTGAAATTCATATGGAATATACTATAAATGCAGCATTAGCCAAAAACACTCTGAAAACCCAAGAAAGATGGTGACATCTGACTGACTCACTGTAAATATAGAAATGTTAAAAGTATAGGTCTAGAACAAAAGAGACCAACAGATCCACAGAATGGAACAGCAAATCCAGGGACTGTCATGTATCTATGGGACCTTGGCACAGAATGGAGGTGGCCTTTGAAATATTAGAAAAGTTGTATATTCTATATGTTCATCTGAGAAAAAAAAATCAGCAAACTTGGATCCCTACTTCTTTGCAAACACAAGAATAAATTCTAGATGAATTAAAAACCTAATTTTAAAGTCTAATTTTTTACATTTATTAAAATAAATCATAGGCATATATCATCATGATATCAAGGCAGTAGGCGTTCTTAACTCCTTATATCCTCCCCAGCCCAACAAAAATCACCTCCACTTCATAACAAAAAAAAAAGAACTGATAAATTTGATCACACCCAAATGGAAAGGGGTGGGGGTAATTCTAATAGCAAAAGATACACGATATTAAAAGAAAAACTAGGCCAGGTGCAGTGGCTCACATCTGTAATCCTAGAACTCTGGGAGGCCGAGGTGGGTGGATTGCTTGAGCTCTGGAATTTACGATCAGCCTGAGCAAGAGTGAGATCCTGTCCCTACTAAAAATGAAACACCAAGGCAAGAGGATCACTTGAGCCCAAGAGTTTGAGGTTGCTGTGAGCTACGACACCCCAGCACTCTACCGAGGATGAAAAAGTGAGACTCTGGCTCAAAAAAAAAAAAGAAAGAAAAAGAAAAAAGAAAAACTAATTAGGAGAAATTATTTGTAACTTATACAGAGGGTACCAAAGAAGTGTATACCCATTTGAAGAAAGGAAAAATTGTAATACTCAAGGCACATTTGACTCCTGCAATTATAAGAGACACAATATACAAGATGACAAATGTATATACTGAGTATCACAATTTTAATATAGATTTTTCCTTTTTAAAAATGGGTATACTTTTTTGGCACCCTCTGTATATAACAGGAATGGCACTTGAACATATAGATAACCACGAAAAGCAGTAAGAAAAAGATCACAACAATAGAAAAAATGGGCAAAGGATATAAGGCAGCGGTGTGTAGAAGAGGAAACACAGACAGACAAGTATGTAAAAGTGTAATCAACCTCGCTAATAACAGGGGAAAGCAAATTGAAATGAGATACCATTTTTCACCCATTAGTCTGGAAAATGGTAAAAAGTTCTAACACATCAAGTATGGTGACATTCCAAGAACATACTACTATAGCCACCCTGAAGGGGAACTTAGCAGTATCTATAAAAACAGAACGTGGGCATACTCTAGCACCCCCAAATTCCACTCCTAGCCATGTACCTAGAGCAGTGTTTTTCAACCACTTTTATCTCACAGGCCACTTGAAGCTGTAGTTATACCTCTTCAGCATGCTTAACTTAGGTTGATCAAAAAAAGAGTGAAGAAATATATTTACTGTGCTTTGAACTTCTTTCAGAAATAATTAATGATCTTTAAACACTTTCATGGCACACCAGTTGAAAATCACTGCCCTACAGAAACACCATCTACACATATTACACATTGCCACAATAGTTCAGCAGTTTCATTCTAGTACCTTTATAACAGTAAAAAATAGGAAATCACCCCAAATGTCACCAACTAGGGAGTGTCTAAAGTATGACTTTTTATGATGAGCAACTGGCATCATAAATAGTCTAGATGTTAAAAACATGTTGAGTAAAAAAGTTACAGCATGCTCTGTACAATATCCAATCACATTATACTCCCTACGGATATAAGTATGTGTCATACAAAAACGTGGAGCGATGGTCAAAAGAGTCATATGTGTGTGTGTAGACAGGTGTATTATGGGATGCCTCATTTACATGTCACCTGATCACATTCATTAGCACCACAACACAGAGGAAAAAAGAAGTCAAGTTTATGAACATGGGGAGTGTCTGGGACGAGCCCCTTTTGCTATCTGTCTTTTTCCCACAGGTGTATAAAAATGCCCATGGCCAGGTCTCAGGAAGCCTATGTTTGTTTGGGATTCCCTGAAAGACAAACTCCTCGTGGTTATGCCCTTTTCCTAAGTGCAGTACTAGCCTACATACCTTGGTAAAGCAAATGGTTACAGGCACACAGGAATTCATTCATTTAAAAGATATACATTGAGTTCCAGCAAATGCCAGGCCTTGTATTAGGTGCATTGCTGGGCAGCGAGTTGTAGCCCTCAGTGAGTTTATGGTCTACTCTGGAGAGACAGGTAAACCCATGATTCTACTGCAGTGTATAAAGAGCTACTATAGCAATCAGCATGAGTTGTCATCAGAGGATGGAGGATAGATACCTTAATTGGGGATGGATGGTATTTGCAGAATTCCAAATGGAGGGAGGATAGGGTTAGCTAAACTAGATGTTTAGCAGGCAAACTCTGAGGGCAACTCTCACAAACTTTCACCAATACTGCTTCTCACCAGAGGAAGTGAGAAGGGTCAAGGCTCACAGCTCTGCACAGCCAGTTTCCCTTACAACACTCTCTGGATACAGACTCCCCTTTGGAAGAGTTAACTGTACAGAAAATAGGGGAGCATATGGGAGCAGGGGTCCCTCTTAACAGCCAATCCTTCACAAGGGCCCACAGTCAGCCTGGTTTCCACATTCAGCCTCTCCTTGCAAAGTTCTTTAGGGAAAAGATACAGGATTCAGTTAGTTCATCTTGGCCTCAGAATTTCTTAACTCTCCCAGTGGACTGGGATGATCAGAGAATCCACTTTAATGCGATTGTTGAAGGGTTAAGAATTTTTACCCAGTGCCCCAAAACAGCTTCCCAGAAAAACAACAAACGTTTCCCTTACAGCTCAGTAATATGGATGGCTTTGTTACCAAATACTCCCATTCTGGTCACAGGCAGAATACTCCAAAGTGACAGCACTGCACTGCTCATGTGATAGAAGAACAGAGTGGCAGTAGTTTATAGGAGGTGCCCTCCTTACTGGACAGACTCACTGCCCACTGTTGCTGTACTAGGATGTATTGTGAACACCCCCTAAACGAAGACATTTTCGTCAGAGCTTGGGAAATTAAAAAAGTATTCAGAATGATTCTTTGCATTAGCTAAACAATAACCACAAAAAAAGCAGAGAAATGTTATAAGGATTGCATTGTTCATATTATATTTGGGGAAGTGCATGGAAAAATATTTTCCTTAAACTGTTAAATAAACATCTTTCAGAAATTTTTTTTCTTCCTTCAAATGATAAGAAACTGCTCTCAAAATCTTGTAGAGAGAAAGAAGTGCTATGTTAGTTTGTTCTCACATTCCAGACTGGGGCGGGGCAAGGGGGTGGGGGGAAGAATACTAAGAAATTAAATAAGTTTCCCAAGGTCAAGTACAGAGGCATGTGAATAGCAAAGTACTCGACCTTGACCACCAACACCCATCTTTGATTAACACTGACAAACACCAGTGTCCTTAAATACACAGGTGCCCCTAGAGTGGGCTAAGGGGGGAGGAGAAGAGAGGAATGAGTCCCCACTTTCCTTAATTTCCTTAAGGCTGCACCTCACAAGTCAGGGTCTCCAAGGCCACGGAGGGTGGTGCACTCCTATTCATGTGAGTGTGGGAAAGTGCTAGGCTTCGATTTTTTTCCAGAATCTTCTCAGAGACTGAGTCTCTGGACCATATTTCCTTCGTCAGGAAACTGAACTGGCTATATTAGCTTTTCATGAAGGCTGACCTTTCAGATCTTAAGTTCTGTGGGACTGCAGGAGGCAATCCCTGGACCTGAAAGAGCCCTCCACCAGGTGTCAAGAGACCTGGGTTCCATTTGCTGGGTCTCCCTGACACTGGCATCATGTAGTCCAGAGGGAGTCGTCTAACTTCTTTATCTGAGAATTTATTTTCTTGTTATAAAATAGCAGTGAGTCTAATGCCTCTACCTACTTCAGAAACTCCATGAAGGTCCAGATATCAAGCTAAAAAGCACCTTTTTGATGTGGAAACCACAAAGAGGCGTAATAGACGGAACACAGCAACATGGCAGGCTGCTCAGACTTCTCATACCCTGCTTAAAATCCAAGGTTTCCAGAGCAAGGAAAGAGACCAAGTGGGGACTCTTGTGAACTCTTGTACAGTCATTTCCCAGGTAACGTACAAGCTGACAAACAAATCATGCTTGTATCGAGACACTAAAAAAGATAAGCTGCCCGTGCTTCCGGAGCCTTAACACCCTCCAAAGCCTGAGCCACCAGCCAGCACTTGATGGGTGTTTCTGGCAAGTGAAAGGTCATGTTTCAGCAGTGGCTCTGGTGACAGCGGGTATATTTAGCCTACTATTTATACTCTCCCCTCTTATCATACACTTTGTCTTATTGTTCTCTATAGTACAACGTGGGTCAGTATCTCATGTGCTAAATATGTGGGTCACAGTCAGGGAAATGAAACCTCACTTCAGTCTGGGCACAGCAGCTCACACCTGTAATCCCAGTGCTTTGGGAAGCCAAGGTGAGAGGATCACTTAAGCTTAGGAGTTTGAGACCAGTTGGGCAAAATAGTAAGACCCCATCTCTACAAAAATTTTAAAAATGAACCAGGTATGGGCTTGGTGCCTGTAGCTCAGGGACTAGAGAGCCAGCCACATACACCGGAGCTGGTGGGTTCAAATCTAGCCTGGGCCTGCCAAACGACAATGACAACTACAACCAAAACATAGCTGGGCATTGTGGCAGGCGCCTGTAGTCCCAGCTATTGGGAGGCTAAGGCAAGAGAATCGCTTAAGCCCAGGAGTTGGAAGTTGCTGTGAGCTATGATGCCATGGCATTATACTGAGGGCAACATAATGAGACTCAGTCTCCAAAAAACAAACAAAAAATAAATAAATAAATAAAACAGGCATGGTGGTACATGCCTGTGGTCCCAGGAACTCAGGAGGATGAGGCATGAGGATCACTTGAGCTCAGGACTTCAAAGCTGCAGTGAGCTATGATTGTACCACTATACTCCAGCCTGGGTGATAGAGTGAGACCTTGTCTCAAAGAAACAAGTAAATAAGTAGAAACACCCTCACTTCACAGCAACATAACACATTTATCTTATATGGATCTTAGCAGGATTCTTACCTGGCATAGCAAGGTGAGATCATTTGTGTCCACACATGGGCCCTGGATGTACTTGAACTGAATGTATTTAAACAACACCTTGATCAGATTAACATATCTTTATACAGCAAAACTATCACCCAAAGCAAGAGAATATTCCCAGGATCCCCCAAAAGTTCCTTTGTGATTTTTTAATAATTCCTCCCTCTATCTCTATCCTCAGGCAACCACTCTCTGCTTTGTCATTGTAGATGAGTTTGTATCCAAAATGTCAAATAAATATAGTCACATGGTACAGACTTGCTTTTGCCTTGCTTCCCCCTCCCCCAACCATTCTGAGACTCAACCATGTTGTTGCATGGGTCAACCTTACCTCTTTATTAGAGACTAGTATTCCATCAAACGAGTTTATCCATTTACCTATTGACACATATTTGGGTTGCTTCTAGTTTTTTAACTTTAGAAATGAAATTATAATAAACATTTGTGTACGAGCCCAGTGCAGACATATATTTTCATGTTTCTTGAGTCAGCAGCCAGGGATAGGATGATTCAGTCATGTGGTGAATGGATGTTTGACTTTTTAAGAAACCTCTGAATTGTTTTCCAGAGTTGTATCATTTTACTTTCTCACCTTCAGTGTTCTAGATTCTCTACACATTTTCCAGTCTTTGAATGGTTTTCTTTCCTTCTTTTTTTTAGTTTTAGACATATTAATGAATATGTAGTGGTTTTAATTTGTAATTTCCTGATGACTGATAATGTTGAGCATCTTTTCATGTGGCCCTTCATTTATCTCCTCTTATGAATTTCTGTATAAATCTTTTACTCATTTTCTTATTGGGTTGTTTTCCTTCTTGTTAAACTGTTCTCTATACATTCTAGATACAATACCTTTGTCTGACATACGTAGTATCTGTGCTATCTTATCATTTTCTTAATGGTGCCTTGGAAGAGCAAAGGGTTTTTATTTTAATGAAGTCTAAGTTTCCATGTTTTGATTTTGGTGCAATGTTTTTTGTTTGCTTTTTTTTTTTTACATAGGCAATTCATTTTCTTTTTTTTTTTAATTGAATGGTAACTATGTACATTAATGCAGTTCTGGGGTACACTGTGGTGTTTTCACATACAATTTGAAACATTTCTATCAAACTGGTTAACAAAGCCTTCATGTCATTTTCTTAGTTATTATGTAAAACGTTCATATTCTACTCTTAGAAAGATTCACTTGTACCCTTGTAAGATAAACCACAGAAGTTAAGAAACCTTTGTGTATCCCAAGGCTGCAACAATATTTCTCTTTTTTTTCTTCAAAAAGTTTTATAGTTGCAGGTTTCACATTGAGACTTCTGATTCTTTTTGAATTATTATTATTTTTATTTTTTTTGCAGTTTTTGGCCAGGGCTAGGTTTGAACCCACCACCTCCGGCATATGGGCCAGCGCCCTACTCTTTTGAGCCACAGGAACTGCCCTTGAGTTAGTTTTTGTGTCAAGGTTGATGCCCATTTTTTGTCCAGATGGCGATCCAGTTGACCCAACACCATTTGTTGAGGGGACTTCCCTTTCTCCCACTGAATTACCTTAGCATCTCTGTCAGAAACCACCGTTAGCCACGTGTAGGTCTATTTCTGAACTTTCTATCCTCTCTGAATTCACTCAAACCAGTAATAATCCACTTCCATCTGTGCTTAGTTCTGTTTCAAAGTTAGTAGGTTCTTGGCTCTGGGATGAATAAAGAGGCCAATCTTACTGAAGTAATGGAATTATTCTGTCTGAAGTAATAAGAGTGGGACTCAGCTGATAGTCAGACACCACGATTTCTGCCTTTTGCTGTGTAGTGCTGGAGAGATAGTGATGGGCAGATGCTGACCACATATAACTGGTTCATTTTTATTTTTTAAAGTTTACTCAATACAATTCTCAAATTAGAGTTGACTTGACAAAACACCATACTGGAAGATAAACCTCTGTACTGCTGATGAGGGATCCAGGCATTATAGGTTATTGTACAAAAAGGAGACTACAGCATTCCTCAACCTGAGCTGAGAAGGGCATCCTTGAGGGCATTTTCTGGACAGTTCAATGCAGCCTAATGTTCTAAACTACAGATAAGAAAAGGTCTGCCAACTTCCTTAGAAGTCTCTTCCCTAGTTCAACAGCAATAATGTCAGTCAACTGTTCTATGCAAAGCACAGGGCCTACATCTTTTTTATTTAATGTTCTTAATAATGCCATAAAGGAGGTACCCTTATTATTTTCCTTTTACAAACAAAGAAACTAAGACAAAGATCTAAGAGTAAACAGCCCGCAGAGTTGGGATCTGTGCCCCAGACTTTATCTCCCACATCCTTAATCAGGGAAATAAAGGGCTACACAGCCTTGAGCACTCACTCACTCTCCCATGGTAGACATGCTGACTGGGCAGGCAGCAATTCTAGAAAACTACTCAGCTGGCCCCCAACCTGACCTTGACTGCACTCCCCCAAGCATTCTCCCTCATTTTCTTCTGTTAAATGTTTCCTATCTCCAAAGGAACACCCACATGAATATATTGCTGGGGCAGGCTGTGGGGAGGCAGGTTTTGGGACTAGGTGTCAAAGGGATATAGAGGAAGGAATGTATTTCTTCAGAGTAACAGAGTCAGTATGGGGGCACCAAAGTCAATGCCTGGGAAGGAAGTGGCAGGCAGTGACTAGGAGATAATAGAAAGAGAAGGGATGAGTGTAGAAACAGATTTCCAAGGAGGTTAGCACACAGGAGGCTCATAGCCTTAACTGTGGCGGGAGAGAGGCCCTGAGTAGAAGGGAAGGACAAGAGGGAGAGGACACACAGTGCCCTGTACTGAAGACAGGGGTGTGGGAAGAAAGCAGGCTAAGCTGTCTCTCTGCTGCTACAAGCAAAAACTCACTGAGAGTGAGAAACATCTGAAGAATATATAAATAAATCCTACCCACCCAAGATACAGGCCAAATGCTAAACACTTTGCATACACAAAAGCCCACAAATCCGCAGTCACCTGTGTAAGTAAGAAATCCTTGGGAAAAGATCTTGGCTGTGGATTTGCAAATTGTTAAACAAAACTAAAACTAGCCAGGCACAGAGGCTCACTCCTGTAATCCCAGTACTTTGGGAGACTAAGGCAGGAGGACTGCTCACAGCCAGGAATTTGAGACCAACCTAGACAACAGCAAGACCCTCACCTCTACAAAAGATAAAAAAGTTAGCAGGGCATGGTGGCACACACACCTATGGTTTCTGGTACTCAGGAGGCTGAGGCAGGAGAATTGCTCAAGCATAGGTGTTTAAGGTTGCAGTAAGCTATGATGATACCACTGTACTCCAGAAACAGAGCAAGACCCTATCCTATTGCTAAAACAAACAAAACATTATGGGAGGTCGTTGTTTTGGACTGAGCTCCTGCACTAGCCCCCACTTGACCAGACCAGACCAAACCAAAATGGAGTCACTCATGCTAACTGCCACATAATCAAGCAGACTTTAAGAAGCAGATAGATCCCCAAACGGTCCAATTTTTCCTAAAAATCAACCAATCTAAGTTAAAATAATAAGGAAGTCCACTCTGGTTTAACCAATGCATAAAAGTAACCTGAAGTAAACTGATGTTAACCCATTAACTTTTCTTCTATGGTTCTGTTTCTTTGTTCCTGCCTTAAAACCCCCTGTTCTGCCATGGCCCAGTGGGAGCTCTTGCTCTATCTTGTATAGCACAGACTGCTCCAATTTATGAACCACAAATAAAAGCCACTTAGCTCTATGACTAAATTTGCTGTAATGTCATCTGTTGACAAAATCCACATCTAAAATATCCTTGACAAGAGTTTTATTTCCCATTTTGCTCATGATCACGGAATACCATCTGAGGCTCTGGCAGGAAAAGCACTGATCTCCACAGAGCCTGTAGCAGCAGCCCAGCCACAGAGAGAGGAACACACCTGGTGCCACATGTTGAAGGGTGCACCCCTGAAAAGAGATGGCCACTGGACCAGACACCCCCTCTACCCTCTCCAGGAACTGGAAACAAAACAGAGGGAGTGGATGGCTGCCTGCAAGAAAAGGACCAATTGAGAAGGGCTCCCTTCTACTGCTGGAGTGAAGCTGCCGGGTCCTGGTGGATGGGGTAGAGTTTCAGGCAAAAGTTTAGGGAGGAGATAGACCAGGGTGTCTGGAAGCACAACACCACCCCTCAAGGAAGAAGAAACAAGCAAAATCTTGCTAGGCATCATTGCTGACTCACAGCACAAGGTCATTTTTCCTTTTTTCCTTTTGCCTCCTCCTGCTTTGCTTTTTTCCTCTCCCCCTCCCCTTTCTATTCAGAGACTCTGGTAAAAACAGGAAACAAAGGAACAAGATCAACCACAGGCTCACACAGAACCTGCCAGGACACACTCTGGCTCTTCTCCCTGGCCCCTCTCATCACCGGACTTGCTAACAAGCACCTTCCTTCAGCTGTCCCGCAGAGGGTCTGCTCCTCCAGGAGGGCCTGGCACTCCCCACACCCAGGCTGGACACAAAAGCCTTGTCTGTGTTCTCACGTGATCGTCTCCAGCATAGCCCTTATCACCAGAGTCAGTGAATCAGCTCATGGGTCTCTCCCAGATGTGAGCTCCCTGGGAGCAGAGGTCATGTCCTCTGAGAAGTAAAGGGCTTTGCAGAGCAATGAGAACTCTCTGCCCACATCACTATTCAACTCTGAATCCCATGTGCCTAGACAGAGGGCTGGTCTGGAGACGTTCAAAGGGTGGCAATTACCGGCTATTAATTATTCATTGCTAATGTATGGCTATTTGTTATTGTAATTACAATGGCAATGCGTGTTGTTGCCACATGGCCACTTAAGGAGACTGGGCCCAGATACTGGCCATGAGCTCAGCGTGAAGAACTCACATCTACTCAGTGCAGAGGCAGCTAACCAGCTGGTCACTAATCAGAACACAGAGAAAGGTCAGGGGCAAGAGCCCCAGAATCAGAAACAGCATCATCTTCTTCCTTTGGAAAGCACATGACAGTTTACAGAGCGCTTTCACATAGACTCCATCACTCCCTCACCATCCCTGTTGTGGAGTGGATGGTCCTCTGCCTCACCTACAGGAAACTTGCTCAGAGAGAAACAGTGATTGGCTAACAGTTACCCAGGCCATGAGGGGAGAGTTGGGCTTTGAGGTCAGGTCTTGTGATGGCATGTTCAGTGTTATCCAAGAGATTGGCTTAAAGTGAGCTATAGCTGTCTGAAGCCACGAGTAACACCAGCTCCACCCAGGAACCAGTGCAGGGCCCCCAGAGGCCAGGGTCGGGAGCCCAAGCCAAGCATGAGGGCAGCCACAACAGAGCACATGGTGTCCACAGGCAGGAGGAGCCCAGGAGGCAGGGAGGTGAGGCCCAGAGGCCCAGCCCTAAATGACCTACCCCACAAGCTGGGGTGACTCTGGTAAGCACCCAGAAATCTCTCCCTCAGGAGAGCAGCGGCCTCCACAGTATTGCATTCTGTATAACTGCTCATTCAATCTCGTCCTAAACCTCGGTGGTGGCATCACCCCCATGTCACACATGAGGAAAGCGAGGGAGACCACGTGACATGCCCACAGTCATGCAGGTGTGAGGAGACAGGGAGACTGCTCCTGAGACAGGTCTGCTCGCACCCACCTCCCCTCCACCAGGCTCAGCAGCCTCGCTGCTGTGCCACCATCCACATGGCCTGTGCATCCTGTGATCACCTCACCCCACGCTATCCTACTACAGTCCAGCTGCTGCTCTTCAGTTTACCTGCTTGTGGGTTTCCAGAAACAAGGCAGTGGGGGCACAACCTGGTCAGTGACACAAAGTGCAGGGGGCTATACCGAAAGGTAGAAGGGGCAGGAGTAAGCCAGGGGCCTCCTATAGGACAGCCCACAGCAGCACTGTCCTCAGGGAGTGTGAGGAGAAGAGACAGGAGGCCAATTCCAAAAAGCCAGTGGGCAGCAGGGCTCTCAAAGCCAGAGGCACCTGAACCAAGACATCCCTGGATTAGGAGAGCAGGGTTCCAATCCACATGCTGCCACCAACCAGTAGACAACTCAGGAAGATCACTTCAGCTTTCAGAGCCCCCAGGTTCTGGGCAAAGGAGAAGCATAACACCTGTCCCCTCCTACCAAAGCAGCTGTGGCTGACAAGGTAAGGACAGGAAGAGCTTGAGGTCCCTTTTAAAGCAACCCATATTAGCTGTTCTACAATGCTTCCATCTCTCAAGACATCATTTTGTACACCATAAAGGTATACAAAAATACATCACATGTATTCTCTAATTTTTAGGTATATTTCCCTAAAAATAAATTTAGGGAAACGATGCCCTTGGTAAGGCAGACGGGAGTAAGCAGTTGCCTGGTTTACTACAAACTGCTCAAAAGATTTAAAACTTTTATTTCCGGGGCAGCACCTATGGCTCAAAGGAGTATGGCGCCAGTGCCATATGCAGGTTCAAACCCAGCCCCGGCCAAAAACTGCTAAAAAAAATAAACAAAAACTTTTCTTTCCAATGAAATAATGCCTTTTGCAGCCACACAGATAGAACTAGAGACCATCATCCCAAGTGAAGCGTCACATGTATTCTCTAATAATTGGGAAGCAATCAATGGGCACACATGGTCACAAAGAGGCACCAAGAAGCGGGAAGGTGAGGAGGGGCAAAAAGCTACCTACTGGGTGCAAAGAACACTCTTCTCCTGACCTCTGGGGGCCCTGCACTGGTTCCTGGGTGGAGCTGGTGTTACTCTCCAACTTAAGCACTGTCCTAGCTATTCATATAACACAAACATCTGTACTTCCTTAATAGTTTGACATTTTAAAAAAATTTTTTTATGAAAATATTTTGGTTTTGGTCTTTTTTTTATTAAGTCATAGCTGTGTACATTAATGCAATCATGGGGCACAATGTGCTGGTTTTATATACCATTTGAAATATTTTCATCAAACTGGTTAACATAGCCTTCATCACATTTTCTTAGTTATTGTGTTAAGACATTTATATTCTACACTTAGTAAAAGTAACATGTACCCTTGTAAAATGCACCATAGATGTGGTCCCACCAATTACTCTCCCTCCACCCATCCTCCCTGCCCCCGCCCCCAGCCCCTTCCCCTCCTCTTTCCTCTTCATCTTGGGCTATAGTTGGGTTATAGCCTTCATGTGAAAGCTATAAACTGGCTTCACAGTAGGGCTGAGTACAATGGATACTTTTTCTTCCATTCTTGAGATACTTTGCTAAGAAGAATATTTTCCAGCTCCATACATGTAAACATGAAGGAGGTAAAGTCTCCATCTTTCTTTATGGCTGCATAGTAGTCCATTGGTTTATCCTATGGGGGTACATGTGAGTCTTTCTAAATGTAGAATATAAATGTCTTAACACAATAACTAAGAAAATGTCGTGAAGGCCATGTTAACCAGTTGGATGAAAGTATTCCAAACTGTATATAGAAACAACACACTGCACCCCATGATAGTATTAATGTACACAGCTATGATTTAATAAATAAATAAATAAATAAAAGAGCAAAACTACCCAGTGAAAATATAAAACCACACACATTAAACTGTAGGAATGCTGAAAACCCAAGAGAATTTTCCTGAGGGGTAAAGGTCATCCATGCGTTATGAACACATGACATCTCAAACGAGGACATTCCCCCCTTCCTCTCCTCCCCTCTGCAACAGGCCCCTGTCTCCCACATCTTCACAGCCATGGTGCTCTCAAAGGTCTTTGCAGGTGATTCAATGGTTCAGTCAATGTCTCTGCAGCAATCAGAGATTCCGGGGCATTTTCACTTGTATTTTCTCCCACTCAGATTCTGAAGATTAGGGTTCTGTACTGCTATTGCTGTGAGCAGAGGGAAGGAAAAATAACATACATTGCCGTGACTGTTGATGCCCATATTTTCATATTAATTTGATAACTATTTTCTGGAATAAACAAATACGGTATGGTAATAAAATAATATTAACCTTTAATAGAAGAGTAATTCTCTATCCCTATAAACTTGTTGCTAAATCAGTGATGAATCTGCTTTCCACCCCCCCTTCTTGTAGCTGAGAACCCTGGAAATCAGGTGATATTCACTGAGCGTCAGCCATGGCCAGACACAGGCGACTGCACACACCACTTGACAATTGTCAGAGATAATACTTAATTCGGCACTTCATGAGTAAATATTCTGAGGCTCCAAAGGGCTAATTAACTTTTCCAGAATCACACATCTAGTGGATCAAGGAGAAAAATACATCAACAGACTTAGAGAGTGACCTGATTTCTGGAACAGGTTGGTTTCACATCTGAGTCACATGTGACCTTTGCCCCCCTGCATGGATGACCTGACCCCTGTGTCCTGAGAGAGCTTTGACAGTGGTGCCACCAGGAAGCCCCATCTTCAGAGCTCACTCATGTGTGGGATGCACCTTCGGTGCTCTCTCTATAAACTGGTTTTTTTTTTCTATAATCACTCATTGAATGAATGATTCAGTGATTGGATAAGAACCAGCATTCCTCAAAGCCCTGCAAAAAGCAAACAAACCTCAACTAATGGATTTATTAGTTTAATGAGTTCTTTACTTCTCATGTTCAGCTGGGAAGCTAGGAAGCCAAATGAAGCTAATTGTAAATGTGTGTTTGACAAATAAAAGGCTGAGTGGTTAATCAATTAAAATACCCAAGGACAAGCAGAGCCTGAAAATATTCCCCATCTTGAAAGCAGAGGGAAGACATTGGAGTGTGTGGTCAAGCCTCGGGTGCTTCCAGAATCCAGATGGCCCATGTGGGTAAGTCCAAGCACCTCTGCCAGGTTCACCAGGGAATGACATCTGGTCAGAGCAAGTGTCACAAAACATCACAGCTGGAAGGGACACCAGGGACCATCTCAGGAGGCTCCATGATTTCTGCTAGGAAACAGAGGCTCAGAGGGGAACCGTGAACTACCAAGATCACATCCACACTTTATGGCAAAGGCAGACCCAGAACCTATATCAAGGGTTCTGCATTCAGTTCTTCTTCCACTGATATTTATTGCGTGTACCTATCATGCTTCATGCAACGGAACCAGGTTATTCCTGTCAGGAGAACATTTATTTCTTTGTTTTTAATTTATTGAAAACTTCTTGAACCTCTGCTATAAATAAAGTGTCAAAGAGAAGAAAGCTGGCACTTGTATAAAATGGCAATATAGATTTTATTCAGATGACTGTAGTAGGTGGGGGTGGTGGGGATGGAGATTTCAGTATGAAAAGGCTTTTTATACCCTGGGGTATACCAAATGAAAACTGCTGAGCATACTAAGGGCGTGTTCAATGTGATTAGGACACCTGTGTTTGCTAAACAGAGCAGAGCCAGGCCAGGCTGCTGCTGTTCCCCAGGGCCTAGGAGATGGGGTGCTACCCTTCCTCACAACTACATTGCAAAGGGAAGTCTCCCAGATCCAGGAGAAAAACATGTCTGCGTTGTAAAACTGAGAGAAGGCAGGAAGGAGATTTGTATCTCAAAGAGGCAGAAAGAGAAGTCACCATTGCAAGTTTTCTGAAGTAAATGCTGTAAGAAAAGGTAGCCAGGCTGTGGCTGGGGCACACAGTTGATGCTTTTGATGGTGTTGAATTTCCTCAAAAAAAGAACTTAAGTAAGACTGAGTACATTGGATACTTTTTCTTCCATTCTTGAGATACTTTGCTAAGAAGAATATGTTCCAGCTCCATCCATGTAAACATGTAAGAGGTAAAGTCTCCATCTTTCTTTGAGGCTGCATAATATTCCATGCTATACATACAAGTATCCAATGTACTCAGTCTTACTATGAAACCAATTTGTAGCTTTCATAAGAAAGCTATAGCCCAAGAAGAAGGGGAAAAGAGAGAGGGAGGGGAGGGGAGGGGGCAGAATGGGTGGAGGGAGCATATTTGGTGGGACCACACCTAACAAGGTGCATCTTACAAGGGTACATGTGAAATTTACTAAATGTAGAACATAAATATCTTAAAACGATAACTAAGAAAATGCGGTGAAAGCTATGTTAACCACTTTGATGAAAGAATTTCAAACTGTATATAAAACCAGCACATTGTACCCTGTGATTGCATGAATGTACACAGCTATGATTTAATAAAAAAAAAGAAAAAAAAGAACTTAAGAGGGCTGGGGCCCTCATCCCATGGATACAACCTGGAGCTGATGGAAACCATGCTAATGTGTTTTCAAGTGTCTCACAGTTGGGAATGGGTGAGATTATGTGTTCTAAGGGTCTGCAATACTCCTAGGTCCTAGTCAATAAGAGGGCTCATAGGCTGGCTCAGGCCTGTAACTCCAGCACTTTCAAAGGTGGAGGTGGAAGGCTCACCATCACCCTTATCTAATTAGTTTCTCAAGGAAGATTTATGGAGTATAAGATAAGATAGTTAAAATGACAGCTGCTCAGTTAGACAAAGCCATGCCTATGTTTAAATCCAACTTTTCCTCTTGATATGTTTTTATCCATGTGATACATCTACTCCAAGTACAAAGTGGACACGATGTGTGCGCGCAATTTAAAAGAGTTTAACATAGTAAATTGCACATGAACTTTAAGTCCATTCTGTAAGAGGAAGGGAGAGAGAGAGAGAAATCTGGGAAATCGGGGACAAAGGCCCAATCACAGACTCCATACAGGTATAAGATAAAAACCTATCAATCATTTTATTTAAATCACTAATCAATGAGAAATCTAGTTAGAAATTACCATCACTCCATGGAGAATCTAAATGACATGCCATGTAGCTAAGCCCATCAGGGATAATGAGATACTCGTGCTTCATGGGTGCAAAATCATTAAAACTAGTCAATATCAATGTAATAATCAACTGGTAATCAACTGAGTCTCTGTGAGACGAAAGTTGCATTTTTAGGGACAAGGGTCATTTGCATTACTATAAATATTCTACAATTTATAGATTTAGAAATGAGGTCAGAAATAATGAAAGAGAGAAGGACCACCACAGAGTCAAGTAACTCAACATTGCCTCCTTCCACACTGACAGTCTCCAGTAATCTTTCTGATCTTTCTCAAAGTTATTCACGACATTTCCCAATTCAACGCTTTCCTAGTTCACAGTACATAGAACTAGGATATTGGCAGAACCTTTCTCATCAGACTGCTGTGAAGATTAAATAAGAGAAAACAGGAAAAAGCCTTAGCCTGGGGCCTCACATATAATAAGCTCCTAATAATAATTATTATTCATGATTATTCTCTGTAACTCAATCCATAAACAAGACACCTTTTAGGTGTTTTTTGAATTGCCATAAACTTTCGAAATAGAACCTTATATAACGAAGGTAGCTTAAAATATTAAAAACCATTTTCTGAGAATGACTGATGTAGATAAGCTGCAACTAATCCTTCTGAGAAGTCTGAGATAAATTGTCCATGGTCTGTGCATGGACGGGTTTATAATGCAGAGAGAAAAATCCTAGACTGAACTGCCAGGAGTGGGCAGGGTCAAGGTGATAGGGATGGGGCAGGTACATAGTTAGAATTTATAAGACATCAAGACAGTGAAAACAAAGACTGCCAGGGGATCAAAACAGTGGTAGATCTACCATTTTTATTTCTAGAATCTCAGTACAATGAGAAAATCATTGAATCTACATTCCAATATAATACAATTGTCTAGGCTCAGGAACAGAAAATGCCTTGGGGTTACCGTGGGGAAGACGTTTGAGTTTGCTACAGCTTGGGACTCTTGGTTATAAGATGTACATATAAAGGAAAAGATGAACTCAGAAATCAGACTGGGAGAGCTAATAAAAGAAGAATTCCCCAGCCAACAGCTTCCTGAACTTTCCAAGAGAGGACCTAACTCACTTTACAGTGAATCAATAGCTAATCATAATTGTAATTGCCTTGCTTAGGTTCAAAGTCAAAGGCTGATGTGCATGATCACTCCTCCCCTGGATTCTGCATCGGGATTGCTCCAAAATAGCAGCTTGCACCAAGTATCACGTGGTCTTTCTCCTCTTAATCGTCATCACTTAACCTTTCCAGCACGTTTTGACAAACTCTTTACCCAACCAAATATAAAATAAGAAATCAGCATGCATCTAATCACATACTACTTTATCTAACAATGACATATTTATTCATGAATGAGTTGATACAAAAATACATAAGAGATGTGTGTGTGTGTGTGTAGAAATCAAATTATTGAGTAGAAAACTTCGTCTTATTACAGCTTCCTGTCTGGCTGTTCCATACTTTACCACTTGAATATCCTGAAAGGTGATTTTCATACCCGACAGACAGAAGATGATCTTTCCAAAGTTCATGTATGTCAAATGCTTTATGAGGAAATGTGAACTATTTATTCAGAATCCAGTGGGAAATTCAACTCAGGCTTATAAAATCAAGTTTAGATATGTGCTCCAAAACTTGGCTAAATGCTATCCAAAATGCATCAAATATTGTATGTGTAGTTAAGGATGCTTTATGGTATACTTAAAACATTTGCTAACAGGGTAGAACACATGTTTTGTATTCTGATCACTATAAAATAAAATCTTTTAAATATATGTATTGAGTGCCTGCTATGTGCCAGGAAAGAGCACAGGAAAATTGATGCTTTTCATCATTGTTAAGTTGGAACAAAGTCAGACACACAGGCAAGGAATTGACAGTGTGATCGGTGTTACGGTAGGAGATTACAGAAGCTCAGACCCTGTAGCAGGGGTGAGAGCCAGAATGTTAAGGAAGGAATGATGTTCCTTTGAAATATATGGCTAAGCTAAAGCCTGAGGTCAAGGCGAAGGCAAGAAGGAAAAGTAGAGAGAAGTCATCAGGTAGCTGTAATAGCAAAGGTGTCAGTGTCTGGCTCTGCCTCATCCATATCTCCTGGGCTTTTTAGTTGGTCTGACATCCTGCAGCTGACCGTACCTGCAGTTCTGTGTGTCTGTCCTGCTCCTGGCCAACAGCTAGAAGCTTCCTGCCCCCACCCTGACAGTAGGGTAGGCCTTGCCTGCCTAACTCTCAGTGAAGTTCAACCAACCACTGGCTTTTAGGGAATCAAATTTTGAACCGTTTTACCCCCTGCACCCTTCTGTGGTTTTGTGACATGCTTTGAACTACAGAATAAGGTGGACATGGTAATGTACTCTTTATTATCCCAGGTCTCAGAAGATCATGATTGCTTTGGCTCCATCTTGGATTGAATTTCCAGCAGAAAAACAAACCTAAGCAAGTCCACACTGGGTAGAAGACCATGGGACCCAGAGCTAGACTTCCAAAATGAGGCCATGCCTATGTGCAAACCATTATGTAATCCATGCTAAAGGGGGGAAGGGGCCTCAGATAAGGTTGGAAAAATCAGAACACTAACCCCAGCCAAGATCAGCAAAACTGAATTTTGAAGTCCTTTGTTACGCAGCATTATTATAGTGACTGCGAACTCATCCAAAGCATTTTATAATTTGAACTGGTTTTAATGAATATTTTGGAATTGTGCAATGGTTCATTATATATGCACACTCTGCAGCCAATTATCTATCCCAGTTTTCCCCCCTCGCCTCTTTCTTTCTTTTCCCTTCTTGCTATCCCTAGTCAATGACCTGCCTGTCACTTCTAACCAAGAGGAGAAAATATTTGAACTATGTATCTTTGACAAATGACACAGATGCTAAAATAATGAACATTATATGACAGAGTAAAATACATGGTATGCTGTGTGGGTATACTTCTCATGTTCATAGAAGAAAAGTACAAAATAATACTAATACTAATATTATAGAGACTTGGAGGTATGTGAGAAATCACTATAACCATCTCATACAATATGATATATTATAGCTTTCAGGTAGTTTCTAATATGTTTATTAAAGCAACCCATCTGGCAGATGTTCTATTAACAGAACAGAAGAGTATATTCATTCAAAATTAACATGAAACTGTTTTTATAACATGTTCAGTAACTTACACTGCCTTTGTTCCATTGTCCTGAATTAGTTGTTTAATAACTTGTCTAATATTTTTTTTTTGAGACAGAGTCTCACTATGTTACCCACAGTAGAGTACCATGGTGTCACAGCTCACAGCAACCTCAAACTCTTGGGCTTAAGCAAGTCTCTTGCCTCAGCCTCCCAAGTAGCTGGGACTATACGCCCCACCCCCCCACAATGCCTGGCTATTTTTTTGTTGTTGTTGCAGTTGTTTAGCTGGTCTGGCCTGTGTTTGAACCCACCACCCTCAGTGTATGTGGCTGGCACCATAACCACTGTGCTATGGGTGCCAAGTTACTTGTCTAATCTTTAAATGGCTATAAGTACTTCATTCTCCTCCTCTCTGGTATTTCTAAAGGAAATGTAGTGTTCAGAAGAAGAAAGCCAGCACCCTTCACATGTGATGTGTATCATCAGGTAGGGCAAATTACACAGCTGGAATTCATCAGAAAACAATGTTCTCCATCCAGAGAAAATCTTAACAAAATTGAGGAAATTTGTCTTTGCTTATTACCCTTTGCTGTGCCTTTTTAACTAGTCACAGCGATTAACTCAGATTACTCTCTGAACTACTGCTTGGTTTGTTGTTGTTATTGTTGCTGTTTGTTTGTTTGTTTGTTTGTTTTTGGGTTTCAGTTCAGATCAAATGACAAGGCAGCCTCCTTTGATTATTAATAATAGGATGCTGAACTCTCTCCAGACACACATGATACCTTCAAATCCACTTTCCCAAGTTTATTCTACTCGAGTTCTTCTTCTGGCCAACTGTGATGAATACATCCTTGAGGAATGAGATAGAAGGTGGACTGCCTTCAACTTAGTCACTCCAGAAAGGCCTAGAATAAGACAGGGCTGAAGACTTGTACTCACCATTTCAGATGGACAGTTAGACATGAGCAGCTCATAGAGATTTTCTGATATTATTTATTTTTTTTCTTCCTACTGATGCCTCCAAGACTCCAGAGTGGCTGGATCAGCTACTCCTATTGTGGGAGAGTCAAGAAGAAATAAGAAATCCCTCTCTTTTTTTTTTATTAAGTCATATATACATAGATCATCAATACATTCATGCCTCTGTGGGATTCAATGTGTTGATTATTCGTACAAATTGGAATGATTACATCCTACTAATTAACATAGCTTTCACCTCATTTACTTAATCACAGTGTTAAGACATTTGTGTTCAATACTTGATAGATTTGACTTGTACCCTTGCAATATGCCCCATAGGTGTGGTCCCACCATTAACCTTCCCTCTATCAAACCTCCCCCTCCCTTTCATCTCCCTCCTCCTCTTGGTGGAAAGTTATGGCAGAAAATGCAGCTATCAACTGGATTTTATACCTATTGTTCTAGAAGAATAGAACATTCTATGGCTGTAAGGAACTTTCTGATGAGGATTCCTTCCCTTCTTCCCTTTCTCCCTCCTTCCCTTCCCTCCTCTACTTCATTAAGTGTTAATTGCATATATTCCATCCCAACTTCTCCTCTGAACACTGAGGTTTCAGAGATGAGTCTAGCCCTCCCCACTATACAAACTGTAACTCAGGTAACGTGCTCTCTTCCTGATATTAACTTTCATTGGCTTTCCTCTTAATAGACAAGCAATTCACACTTACATAAAAATAGAAAACAGATACCTCACACTCCCTGTGCCCACTCCTACCTTGTGTCCCTTCCTGCACTGCTCTTTCTGCAGAGGATGTTCATGCATGCTTGATGTCTGCAATGCAACTGAGTACAAACTCCAGTCATTGAAGGGCCAACTTCAGTAACATACACCACTTCCATGAAGTTCTCGGAGATAAAATGCAGCTGTCTGTGTTCTATCGTTCACCTAGTATAATGCCCCCAAATGGCCCAGGTGATGGCTACTCTGTCATCCTGGGTCCCAGACCCAAAAAGACTTGAAGGGAAGTCACAGTGGACCCCAGCACATACGCAATGTGAGTGAGAATGAAGCTTTTGTATTATTATGAACCTTTAAGATTTTAGGAAAATTTGTTATGTAGCAAAACCTAGCTTGTCCTGACTCACAGCTTCCATCTTCAAACATCTGCTGTGGATGGAAAAACGAGCTGCAGGTATTCATAAAGGATTGATGACTGGATTATTTTGAAGGAATAGCTTTTTTGTTTGTTTGTTTGCTTGTTTTTCAACATCCTATGACTATGTGGATTTTCTGTGGTTAAAATGTCTCTTTCTGTTGGAAATGCTGAGAGGTGCAAATGACTACTGCAGATGGATAAACATATAAAAGAATGGAAAATTGTAATTCTGCCACATTCTATCTTTGTGTTATATATTTCTAGACTCCTTGTCTCTCTCCATGTCTTTGAGTTCTATGTCTACGACTTTGTCTACAGTTACATTTCTCTGTCATCCATGTCTACATACATATATTTATATATGCAAATATATGCGTGCATATGTATGAATATGTATGCATGTGTGTATTTATATAAACATCAATACATCTCAGTATGCATGTGTGTAAATATCATATTCTTAGGTTGTTGACAGAGAGAGTTACCATGGAGGTGCAGGTGTAACTGCACTGTAGGTCGGCAGGTGGTAGGCAGGTGGAAGTGCAGGAAGTGTAATGAGGTAGATGGAGATGCCGTGCTTACCCCATAAGCACAGGTCCCATGCACATCTCTCATACGTACTAGTTAACCCTCGAGGAAGTTCTCATTGAACAAACAAATGGATTCCTGGGTTCTAGAAACTAGAGCTACCCATGCATTTGTAAGTGTGGGCTTGCTTCAGGGAAGAAAACCCATCCATATCCTTCCTTCCTGCCATGTGGCCTGATGGTCCTGAAAACTTATTTGTATTTGACGAATATTTATAAAACTGCCATTTCAATTATAAAAGCCCTGAGCTAAATTAATTGGGCTAAGGAAAACCATATGTGACTCACTGGAATTCTAGAAGACAACAAATGAGGAGGGGAGCTCGCCTTTGCCTCTGCTTTGAAGTATTTTCAGAGCCACAGAAGAAACTTTAGGCAGGGGACACGTCTTAAAGGCATGTTGCTAAACCACAGGCTCTGAGAACAGCATTTCCACCTTGGCTTGCTGGCCTGAGTCACCAGAGGATAGTTTGGGGTTTAAATGAACATCCTCATAGGCCCTCCTTAAACAGTCTGCTGTTTTCCCAAATGCAAAAGGGTCATCCCATCAGCACACAAGGAGCCACCTCTGCTTCTATTCAAATCCCCCCAAACCCGCAGGCTGCAGAAGGAGCCTCGTCTTCTGACCCCACAGTGTGTCTTTCCTGTCTCAGCACAGAACACGGCATTTACATCAGCTCATCTCTTCAAACATCTGCCGTCGATGGGAAAACAAGGCTCAGGTTTTCATAAAGAATTGATGACCGATTACTTTGGAGGAACACTGTGGTTTTGTTTTTTATTTTTTCTATGCTTGTTTTCTGACATCCTATAGCTATGTCGATTTCCTGTGGCTAAAATGTCTCTCCACGTGGGACAAGCTGAGTGGTATGAGTGACTACTGCAGAAAGAAATGGGAACATGCAGGCGCTCCTGGGCCGAGTGCAGAGTGGAGTTCAAGATTCCCATGAGATGAAATCTGTCCTCATTGGGGACAACAGAGAGGATGCAAGAGCAATGGGCACAGACATGCAAGGAGCAAGGGGAGTTGCCCTACCGCGTCTTGTTGAAACAAGTGCCACCATCCTCTGTAGGGAATTTCAATAAGATTTCAGAAATCTTGACCTAGACCCTGAGAGAGGGGCTGAACTTTGAACAGATTTCCATAGAAGGAGAGTGAGTCCACACACAGCCAATTCAATAGTCATTATGGTCAAGATTGCAGGTATGAAGAAATTCTGTCCTTGTAAGATGCACTGTAGGTATGAAATTTACTAGGTTGGTGTATCAATGTCTTAACACAATAACCAAGAAAATGCCATGAAGGCTATGTTAACCAGTTTGATGGAAATATTTCAAATTGTATATAAAACCAGCACATTGTACCCCATGATTGCATTGTAGTACACAGCTATGATTTAATTAAAAAGAAAGAAATTCTGTCCATAAGATTGGCCACCCCCACTTCTGAGGTCATGAAGAACTAACTCGTCTAACCTTCATGCCTACAGTGACGGCTCACTAAGAGGGCTAACAATGTCATGTGTAAGGTGACCCTGTAGTCCAGTTTATACTCTACAGTTGCAGTTTGGGGCTGGTTTTCCTCATGTGATTATTAATAATCACCTTTTCCTTCCAAAGTGCTCTGGTCTGAATCAGGAAACATGTGTTCACTCTACCTGTGGTGCCAACTCAGTTTTAAAATGGGGAAGGAGAAGGGGAGATGAGGTGATGATGAGATGTTCGTGGTGACACCTTCAAGCCGTATTTTCTGTGTCGTATAATGATTCTCTAAACTTCAAAGGTTTCCATGATCCCTGCCCATTAGGAAACCCTTTGCTTGAACTTTAGCAGTCGTCTTTCCCAGTTCTAAGAAATGTGCAGGGGAATTGAGGGGAAAAAAATAGGTTCCTCCCATTTTTCTCAAACTTCAGTCACTACATCCATAATTTTGGCTTTATCTTTGTGCCTCTTTAAACCACCTTTATGAGTCTTGCAATCTTTCTAGAACATCTGCCCTATTCACTAAATACTGTTTAAGTAGATTCACATGCATTGATTTATTTTCAGGATATTGGTATTTCCTTATGAATAGAAAGTCGGTATTACTTGTCGCAAGCACAAGATAAGAGGGCGATAAACCTAGGGGAAACAGTGGCACTGTTAAATCACATCCTGATACTTCTCCATGTCTAATACCTTTTTATTAAGGCTGTACTTCATAAAAGGGGGATTATAAAGCATTCAAGTAATATTAAAAACTCCCTCCTAATGTTAAACTAAGCGTTTCAACAGGATGCACCGAAAAGGCAGTGAGAATAACTTTGTGATTCATTGTAAGTTAAGGACATAATCACAGGCCAATTATTACCTCAATGAAACTCGTGATCACAACCTATTCTCTGCAGAATGCTGACTTAGCCTACTCTACTCTTACATATTAAAATTTGGGGGGGCGGAGCCAAGATGGCGAACTGCAGCCAGCTTTTTACAGAAGCTCCCGTCCAGAAGGAGGCTGAAAGGACAGAAGCTTAGCAAATTAGCTGATGGTTTGGAGCAGAGACAAGAGAGAAGATTGAAGAGCGTA
>CAUYTI010075151.1:0-57579 GCA_963575145.1 Galago senegalensis | reverse complement strand
AGACAGAGCCTCAAGCTGTCCCCCTGGGTAGAGTGCTGTGGCATCACAGCTCACAGCAACCTCCAACTCCTGGGCTCAAGCGAGTCTCTTGCCTCCGCCTCCCAAGTAGCTGGGACCACAGGCGCCCACCACAACGCCCGGCTATTTTTCGGTTGCAGCCATCATTGTTGTTTGGCGGGTCCGGGCTGGGCATTCGAACCCGCCACCTTAGGTGTACGTGGCTGGCACCTTAGCCGGTTGAGCTATAGGCGCCGAGCCGAAACAAAAGTTTTAATAACTCGTGTCTTCACTCGTTGTTGTGTTTGAGGAAATTAAGAAATTCCTCTTTTATCTCTTCCTGAACCCAACTATCATTCAGCATGAAGTTGTTTAGTTTCTGTGTCTTGGAATTTTAGCTGTAATATTAGGAGAATTCCTGGTTAAACAGTGTATTTACTACATGCTTCTATTTACTCTCCCTTCCAAGACCTAACTAAGATGACAGGAAAAAAAATTTTTTTTAAATATTACTAGGGCAAAGAGAATAGAGGAAATAGTAGTGTACAAGAGGTTTCAGTACACATTGGAAGGTTTATGGTGAGGTGGTACTAGGTAAATAGAACACAGGGACACATACCTGAGTGTTCGCAGACAGTACTGTCTGTGAGAAGTGCACCAATCTTCTGTGTAAAAATCCTTGAGGGTGTTGGTGGAAGAGGGGTGTGATATCCTTGCTGGAAATGGGGAGTAGTTGAAAAACTGTTATTAAAAGCCCTCTTCTTTTACTCCATATATTCAGGAAATACAACTTCCATCCTCTGGAAGGGAAAAAAGACAAACATATTTAAAATTATTTCAGAAGAAATTAAACCAGAGAGGCCCCTATTCTTGTCAGGAAATCAGAAAACCTTGAAGTACAAGAATAAAAAAGATTGAGTCAGTACAAGTCAACATACTAAACTGTTTCCTTTGCCCTGTTTTCAGAATACTTGTAGCCTGACTCATAGCCCTCGGCTAAGAGATTGGAAGATTTTTCTCTGCATAAATAGAATGGCCTGGAAAAAAAACAAAATGTTTAAGTACCTTGTATCTGATCCTCATCTTGAGTGAAAATGCTGAGTTATGTCCCAGTTAACTTTTTAGTATTTTCCATGAGTACACAGCAAGGGATCATCCGACTTTGTGGAAAACACTTAAACATAGCAAATTCAAGATAACAGGAGATTAAAAACAAAACTTAGGGCCAGGCAGAGAAAATTGGTTAAGGTCAGGAGTTCAATCAGACGGGAAACTTAGTGAAAACCATGTCCCTTAAAAAAGAAAGAAAAGAAAAAAATCACAAGGATGGTACATGCCTACAGTTCCCACTTCTGAGGAGGCTGAGAGAGGAAGATCGCATCAGCCCAAGAATTTGAGCTCTGGGCTTGGCGCCTATGGCTCAAGCAGCTAAGGCGCCAGCCACATACACCTAAGGTGGTGGGTTCGAATCCCCAGCCCAAGCCCGCCAAACAACAATGATGGCTGCAACCAAAAAATGGCCAGGCGTTGTGGCAGGCGCCTGTAGTCCCAGCTACTTGGGAGGCTGAGGCAGGAGACTCGCTTGAGCCCAGGAGTTGGAGGTTGCTGTGAGCTGTGATGCCATGGCCCTCTACCCAGGGGGACAGCTTGAGGCTCCGTCTCAAAAAAAAAAAAAAAAGATATTTTCAGACAAATGCCAGGAGTTTCCACTCACAGATCCTCAAAGAAATATTATCACATACTTCAATGAGGTGCAAATTAAACCTATGAGGATGGAACAGGATTCAAGGAGCAAAGGTAAGCATGAAAACTGGTAACTATGAGTCATTTAGTTAAGCCCTATGTGCATAAAACAACAAGAAGATGACTAATTTTAGAGGACTTAAAAACTGAATGAAAAATGACATGGACGATTGAAGGGGATGAAGAGAGTTAGGCATTTTGATGATGTGGGGAATGTAAGAAGAGCTACTAATTACTGAGGACTATTTTAAATCAATCATGCAAGTATTATATTAGATATTTGGGTACATACAAAAAGAGTGAAATGGAATCATTTATTGAAATTAATTTAAAAATGCATAAGGGGAAAAAGAAATCTAGATTCAATTAAGCTCATCAAAAGCAGGAAAGGAGAAGATAGAATACAAAACATCAAATAAAAAAGTCCTTAATATCTCTAATCGCAATAAATACAAAATTACTCTCACTCATCACATAAGAGATACATTTTCAGATCATATTTTAAATATCTTTTCAAAGAACATAAGATACAATGTGAAAAAAATATTGGAAGTAAAAAAGTCATACCCAACAAACGCTAGCCAATGGAAACTCCAGATAGATCAATATTTGATAAAAATGATCATAAGAGACAACTTTTTACTAGAAAGATAGAATAATTTTGAGCTGATATGTGAATGCCAATATGGTCTCAAAAATATAAAGCAAAATTTGAAAAAATTACAAGAAGAAATTGACAGACCCATATCATAATGATTTAACATTTATTCACAGAAACTAAATAGATGAAATAGTTAAAGTTAATAGATGAAATAGTTAAAGTTAATCTACTGAAAAGAAAAGGGACCTCATAGCCAGTAAATCAAAGAACACACAACTCTTTTCAATAACACATGGAGTATTTACATAAACCGACCACACATCAAACTTCAATATATACACACACGCACAAACCCCAATACCATACCCACCATATTCTGAATATAATGCAATAAGATCACAAATAATAATAGCTAAACCCCAGTATGTTTGGTACAATGTATTTGATATTTGTGGTACAGGGTGGGAAAGATCAGAAACCCAATCACATATTTATGGAGACTTGGTACATCTCAGAAGTGGCATTACATATTAGCAGGGGAAGGACGCCAGAGAGATGAATTATCTCTGTTTTCATCCACCCGTCCACCTTTCTATTGACTCACCATTCACTTGTCTGATACTCACATGCCAGTTGCCTACTTAGATATATCAATCCTTGGATAGACAGAGTTGAAACAGATCAGAAGAGCAAGAACTCCTTATACTCAAGGATCTCATTATCTACAGGAATAAACAGGAAACCAATAATTATGTGTCAAGTGATGCAACAGAGCAGGCAGGAAATCCTACTGCAGCATCGTGAGGAGAATGATAAATTCCTCCTAGAAGGTTGTAGGAGGGCAAATCGAAATAGGCTTTCAAGGATGGATAAGAATTTACCAGCCTGGGAAAGGCAGAGCTTCTGGGGAAGTAATGGTGTGGACTCTGGGCAGCTGGTTTGAAGATGACATGCCAAGAAGAGGAAACAGCATATCCAAAGGCCCAGGAAGGCAGGCTTTGTCCAGGAAGGCAGGCTTTGTTTTTGAAAGCCATTCTTTTCTCATAGGAGGTGCAGAAACAAAACAACAACAAAAAAAGGGCGATATCATGCTATTCTCTGAAACATCTCCAGCGGACAAATTAACCTCATGGCAAATGTCTCTATACCTTGGGGGAAAATGAAAAATGCAATGGGCAGCACCTGTGGCTCAGTGGGTAGGGCGCCAGCTTCATATACTAAGGGTGGCAGGTTCAAAGCCAGCCCCAGCCAAACTGCAACAACAACAAAAAATAGTGGGGTGTTGTGGTGGCTGCCTGTAGTCCCAGCTACTTGGGAGGCTGAGGAAAGAAAATTGCCTAAGCCCAGGAGTTGGAGGTTGCCGTGAGCTGTGTGATGCCACGGCACTCTACCCAGGGTGATAGAGTGAGACTGTCTCTACAAAAGTAATAATAATAAAAAAAGAAAAATGCAATGTTTAGAAATTAGGAGAGCAGCTGCCATGTTTACTGCACATGGACAAAATAGAAACTGTTCTATTTCCCAACTGCCTTGGGAAATACAGGATCGGCTAATCACAAATTTTCTAAAACTTTACTTTTTGCTGATCTTTAAAAATAATGAGCATATCAAAATGGCACTGAATGCTTATTAGCCCTGTCTATATTTACCGACATCCTTTCCCAACCAGTATCCCTGTTACTTTTGATCTCATTTATTTGGCCAAATTAATGCAGAGAGATATCTATGATTAGTAAATAACTCCAAGTGTCCACACACAGTCTCACAGAAATAAAACAAAATAGGAGTGGAGGGGGAACGTAAAGTGAAACATTATTTTAGGCCCACTGCCGAATTTCCTTTTTTTGTGATAGGCCTGCCCGTGTTTACTTCCATGGCCAATATATTGTTCAGTTTTCTTTTGGATCCCCAAGGACAATCTCTGGACAGCTGGCTACATGTAAATGCTAAGGGTATTCTCTGAGCCTATTTGATCTGGGTTCAACTTATGCAGACTGTCTAAATGAAATACTTCATAATCTTAAAAGTTACTGATTGGCTTTTTCCATCCTCTACAGTTTATTGATTTTCAAGAATATCTTTTTAGAAAAAGAACATTTTGAAAACTTTAGGGCAGTAACTAAAATATTCTAGACAGGAAGAAAATACCCCAGACAGGAAGAATGTCTGTCCAAGACTATTATACTGGGCCCGGTCTGCTTGGAATTCAAAAACCACACCAAACAAAAAAAGATGATATTACAGGAGATAAGGTATGTTTGACAAATAGCCCAGGAACGGCTATGTAGGAAAAACAAGGGCAAGAAGAGTTGTCTAGAAAAATCCCAGGCGTTTAAGTGAGTATCCCCCAACTTGACTCTTTCTAAATGAACAGGATGTTATTTGTCTCACGTCTGCTGAATCTGGAAGGCAGTATTCTCTAGTGGTTTTATAGCAGATATGTTTGGATGGGTCAGTGTCGACACCACCCAAATGCACAATCAGTTTGGCCAGGAACCTAAACTGTAAAAAAGCGAAGTGCTATTTAGTGTGTGCTTTTACTTCTCAGTATACGTTAGGGTTTCTTAACCTTGGTATCATTACATTAGGGGCAGGAAAATTCTTTGCTGTTGGACTGTAGGACTTTTTAGCAGCATCCTGGCTGTTACCCTCTAGACGCCAGGAGCACCCCCCAGCTGGGACAAACCATGAAAGTCTCTAGACATTGCCAAATGTTGCTGGGGGGAGGGGAGGAGAAAGTAATCTCAACTGAGAATTGCTGGTGTTGACGAAAACCATATTGCTTCAGTTTGCCATGTTTATGATGAATATCAAGAATCGAAACTATTCTTTTGCTGTGCTTTGAAAAGGACTCTTTGGGTCAAAGGTTTTTTTCCTTAGCTACTTTACATATGAAAAAGATGACTAAGGTCCTCTCCAGCTACAAGTTGCTGGGTTGTGGGGGTTCTAGTCTAGCTTTTCCTCAGAGTTAACGGGGGTGGGGGGGGGGCTGAAATGCAGGCAGCTTATCCTCCACCACCCAGAAGGTCAGTAGCAAGTCAAGGCCTCAAGATCTCTGCTGAGTATTTTCCCTATAATTTGCTGTATTTCCCACCATCATGTGACATTTAACTCATATGAGAAACTAAGGTAAACTTTGGACTCTCCCCCTTGCAACATCAGATGGAATACTGACCTTGAAGTAAAGCTTTTCAGATGTAAGAAAAAAACAGCAGAGGGGAATCACTCAGTCTGTGACAGAGAGAGACCCTGGTCTCCTTGGAGAGGCCTACCCAGCAGACTCTGCAGGAGAGCTGGCTTTCCCTCCCCACAATACCATGGACCCCTGGATTTGTCTCATCAACTCTAGTTCATTTAAGATAGAATTTAATTTCTAAAATACTGGTTGCCTCAAAGTTGTTGGGAATCTTAAGACTACATAAAGCAGGATATCCTTGTACTAACTAATTCTGTGTCACATTTATGAGCACATAGCACCAACATTCTTTTGACATTTCCCTGCTCAAAAACCTTCAGTGGCTCCCTATTGCCCATCAGGACTGATATTTGGGGATGGGTGACTCTTTATTGTGGGGGCACATCTGGCCAATGTAGGATGTTTAGCGGCAGCTCCGGCCTCTACTAAATGCCATGATTTTGCCGTGCAAAATTACCCCAGCTGAGACGAGTAGAGGACGTGAGCATAAACCTTATATCATCTTTCTCTCTTGCACCTGACACACAATCAGCCCTTGACCCATATTTTCTGAATCAAGAAAGAATAGCTAAATAGCTTCCTCTTTTCAGAACTTTACAAAATACCCAATATGTACAGTGATCACTTGTGCCTCCCCCCTTCCCCCAATAAAGCACAAAAGGCATATTTTTCTGGACTTAAAAAGCCAGAATTAGGCACTTGGTCACTAAGGATAGACCCTTTGAATTATGTGTTCTTCGGATTAAAACAAACTTGATATAAAATTAATGACAACCAAGCACTTTATATGAGGCAGACTCTTTGGTTTGTGGTTATAAAGTAGCCTGGCTAAGCCACTCCTCTGGTGTGTGGCCTAAGCAAGCCATCCCAGCAAAGTTTCCATCAAAGCTTGTCTCTTCCACCAGGCTCTGCTGGTTTGTAGAGGGGGAGCAAGGACAGTGCCCCAGTGCCAAGGACAGAAGAAATGGGCTTTGAATCAGACCCTGGCTGGAAAAGAAGATACTACACCTGTGTAAGAACCTTGTCCACAAATTGTTTCCCCACTTCCCTGAAATCCCACCAGGAGTGCAAATCCTTTGAATAAAGGCATTATGCTGTGAGGTCTCACAAGGACCCATGTAAAACATGACTCCTAGGCTAATTCAGCTGTCATTTTCACGAACACACTCTTTTAAATTAAGCATATACTGTCTGGGAAGGAATAGTAAATCTTGGTGAATCGCAGACATCTAAGAAAGAGCCTTTGAGCAAATTCCTAGTAGGTTGGTGCATCAGGAATCACGTGCTATTTCAAATTAACCATAATGTGTAGCCTCTCAACAGAAGGCAAGGCTGCAGGGAATGAAGGACAGAAGGAGAAGATCCCATCTAGAAGTCAGGTGCAGGTCCTAGCAGGCGGCTCCGTGGAGCAACTTGACCCATAAGAGTGTGGTGAGCGGCTCGGCGCCTATAGCTCAACCGGCTAAGGCGCCACCACGTACACCTAAGGTGGCGGGTTCGAATCCCCAGCCCGGACCCGCCAAACACCAATGACGGCTGCAACCAAAAAATAGCCGGGTGTTGTGGCAGGCGCCTGTGGTCCCAGCTACTTGGGAGGCTGAGGCAGGAGACTCGCTTGGGCCCAGGAGTTGGAGGTTGCTGTGAGCTGTGATGCCACGGCACTCTACCCAGGGGGACAGCTTGAGGCTCTGTCTCAAAAAAAAAAAAAAAAAAAAAGAGTGTGGTGAGCAAGGAAGGCAGTCCAGGGGTAGAGAGGCAGTAGGTGTTTGCTGGGGATGTTAGGAGGTTTATATTATTGGGTTTCTCCTTCTGTTTCTGTCTACATGGAAACACAACCACTTAAATTTCAAAGCAGAGATTGCAGTAGCACTCCTACTAAATGAAGGTTTAGTCAGAACTATCTTTGCTGAGGGCGCACACCTGTGTGCAGCCGGCATCTCAAACCTGGGTCCACCAAAGTTCACTGCGAATAGTAATTGATATCCTTCCTTCAGTGAGCTTCACATAGATCAAGATTGAAGTGGCACTTGGCTACGCACCCACTCTCACAGCTGTGATTCTGCTGTTGCCTGTAACACAGAGTCCTTATTCCACAGTTCCCATAGGCTGGGCATGTTTCTGAACCCTCATTTGCTTCCCAGTTTTGCTGAGGGTTAGTCCCAGCTTCGAAATGGCACAATAGTGATGGGAGTCCTTGATAAAAGACCAGCGTGAGAGGACAGACTCCTCCTTATACTCAGACAGACAGAACACAACAACTAAGCCATGCTGTAGAATGGCTGGGCTCGTAGTTATTAATATTAATATTAATAATATCTGAACTCACAGTAGCTTTTTGCTTTGCTTTAAGCAGAACCCAATGGAAAGAGAACAGATTTTGACATAAAAGTTTAGGGGAAATCCTTCAAAACAAGGAGGAAAGGATCATAACTGACATCTTTGGAGCACTAGCCCGGAAAGAATCCTTCCTCTTACATATATTGTGGGCACTGTCCACCTGGGCACCTGCCCCATCTATGGGTTTACCGTGTTAACTCTGTGGCCAGTGTCTCATGAGCAGAGCAGACACTTGGCCCAAGTCAGGTCATTCTGATTCTTTCTGGGAGTTTGGAATTGGGATATTTGTGGCTGGTCTTGTATATAAACCCAGGAGTTATTATCAGCCATACTCTACAGACCATGTGGACTATGACGTTTTTGTGCAGGGAGGAAACAAGGAGGCTGATACCCAGAAAGCAAAGGCAATGAAGTGGCAGTGAGGGAAGGAGAGAAAGGGAGAGAAGCAGGGAGGAGGAGGGAGAGGATGGAAAAAGAGGTGGGCAGAGGAGAGAAGGGGGAGAGAGGAAGACAGAGCGGAGAGGGAGGGATGGGGGACGGAGGGAGGGAGAGGAGGTGGGAAGAATGGAGAGAGAAAGGGAGAAACTGGCTGCAGGATGGTCCCAGCTCTTGCTTCCTCTCCTGCTGAAGTTGTGAATATTCCCTGGGGCTGACAATCTCTTCTTTAAGACAGTTTCCAGGGGTTCTGGTACTTGAAAATAAGCAGCTTCTAACAGTTATAATGGCAGAGCCAGGGTACAGGAAGAGATTTATAAAAACGACTCCTCTTCATAGCACTTTGGGGGCAGAATCCATGTTTTCTTTATCAAGGCCAGTTCTTCCAAGCCTATTTATTTCAGTCTCACTTTGAATCTTTCATTTTATATTCAAGGCAAGGAGTTTTGCCTCTGAGTCGTTCTTTCCAGATTTGTTTCTGGCAAAACATCCTTTTCTGATTATTAAATAAAACAAACAAAACAAACCCCACAACCATTCTGAAGCCAATTTCTGCCTGAGCTAATATGCCGGTGCAATGTCCAACGTCCCTCCACCCCCGGGCGCATAGACATAGGACTGGGATGGACAGGAGAGGGTGATGGGCAGTTGAGAGGCTGGCAAGAATGAGGGAACAACATACTGGGAACGATGGGCTCAGACGTTTTAATGACGTCAAGGAGGAGGAGGAGGAAGAGAGAGGCATGTACATGGTGAAGGAAAAATGGTTCCTTCCAAAGCAATGAGCACTACTGGACTGAGTTGAATGCAAAAATTAATGATGGGGATAGACACGATAAATTAGCCACAAAACTCAACCTGGGAGGTGGTGATGCTGCCACGTCCTGGCCAAGTATCTTAGCATTAGGACACATTCTCGGGTTCCTGAACTTCTAGTCCTGGCCCCCAAGGCCAAGGATGGGATGGGCAGGCACGTTTAGAAGGAGCATGTCCAAGAGCACCCGTGATGGGCCTGGCATGAGAACAGGAAGCTTCTGGTGCAGGCTCAGTTAGTGGGGGACATAAAAGGGTAAGGAAGGCAACCCTTTCACTCACATCTGGATGGGGACAATTGAAAGGCATCTTATGGCATGCTAGGACAACGGAAGTAATTTGAGGCAGATGACTCCCATGTAGGAGACTTTGGGTAGCATGGCATAGTTGGCATCCTCAGACAAATGGAAAGGGAGAGATGGCCGGGCACGTCCCAAAAGCTCCATCTGTGCAGCACAGTCTGAAGACTCTGGTAAGGGCCCACTACCGAGAAGGGCCCAGAACAACTAATCCAAGTGTGTGCAACACATAGGACATGCACAAGGACAAATCATGGGGTGAGGAGGGGGTGCCCTTGTATGTAGACAGGGTCACTAGCTTTCTGCCACCATGGATGGACAGCCTGCTGCAGGCCAGGCCCTGCTCCAGACACCAGGATTTCTGAAGTCAATAAAACAGCCAAAATTCCCTGCCCTCCTATGTTAGTCTGTGCTTGTCAGGCGGGCAGGCAAACAAACAGGTAGGCATGGCCGACAGGGTCTGGGAGGAGTGGGTGGGGGACACGGGCTGGAGTGGAACAGAGCAGTTGATCCTGGACCATCAGGGCTTTCTGGGCCTCCACTCTCCATCCATATTCCGCATGCAGAAGGAGGAAGGGTGTCCTGTAAGTGCCTGGGCAGAGGGAGAGAATGTGGCAGCAGAGAGTGACAGCGCTGCAGGTTGGAGGCAGGACACCAGCTGCAGGGAGCAGAGGTGGGGCATGTGCAGGAGCCTCTCCCTGCTCCCCTCTCCCCAGGGCCATCATCTTTCCACCATTTGCCCGCACAGCTGATGACCTAAATGTGAAGGAGTTCCCCTCTCCCCCACGGCCTTCTCCCTGCCCCTTATCTGTGCCTGGCTCAGTTCTGACCCAAGCTTTTCACGCATGTCCTTTGCACTGCCCTGAAGGCCCTCTCTTTCTTTCCTCTGTGTAATGAACATCGATCTATTTATCTATCTGGGCTTCAGCTGACTTTCTATTAATACCTCCTGCTGGCTGCTTCCTACAAGGGCTTCCCAGCACCAGGAAGCCCCCTCTTCCTTGAATTCTCATGGAAACAGGTCTCTGTTACTCCTTTTTTATTTTATATATTTTTTAAAAACACGCCACTATAGGGCCAGCTTCAGGGCCCTCTGCCTGGTTTCATGCTCTGCTGCCATTATTTTAGAAGTCTCAGTAATTTTTTAACAAGGGACCCTACATTTTCATTTTGTACTGGGCCCCCCAAATGCTGTGGGCAGTCTTGCAGCATGATCACACATGTTAATGTGAACTAATAGCTACATCACATATTTGACTATAAAGTGCATCCTCTGAGTATGAATCAGTCACAGCAAATACATGCTTCTGACTTACTACTGGAAATTGAAGCTCAACAGATATTTTGAAGTTTTTTGGCACCCTTACCATACCCTCTTTTCATAAAGAAATTCTTGGTAAACATGAGACCAAGAATGACTACATTTCATCACTTTCTATCAGAGCAATGAAACATTGGTAGGAAAAAAAATCAATGAAAACTTGTTTAGAAAGCAAGTCAATAGCCATAGAAATTAGCAGTGGGGCCTAGGCCAAGAGACTGATGCTTAAGAGCAATTAGATTAAATCTAAAGATTTTTCTCTGTGGATGTGAAAACCTTTAATAACACTGTAAGCTTTAACTAATAGCACTGACCATGTGTCATTTCAAGGGTGAGGCTAGAGGGACTTCTTACTGAGGCTCTGGAAAGTATCAGTGACAGTCCTTATAATGGGTTACATCATATATTCCCCAAAAGGTATGTTCAACTCCCAAGCCCGATCACTGTGCATGTGACCGTATTTGGAAAGAGTTCCTTTGAAGATATAATTTGGGCCCTAAATCTAATGACTGGTGATCTTCTAAGAAGAGAGATAAGATGCCCAGAGAAGGTAGTGCGATGAAGTCGGAGCAGAGATGGGAGTGATGTGTCTACAAGCCAAAGAACTCCCAGGATTGTCGGGAAACAGAAGCTAGGACAGGAACACAGGACAAATTCTCCTTCAGAGCCTCCAGAAGGAACCTATCCTGCCTTCAGCCGGATTTCAGACTCCAGGCCTTCAAAACGGTGTGTGAATCAATTTATGTTGCTTTAAGCTACCAAGCTTGTGGTTGTTTGTTACAATGGCTTTAGGAAACTCATAGAGTCCTTGCAGATAGAAAGTACTTTTGAAAAGCTGGGAAAAAAATGTGTGCATTCTAGATCTAAATCTAAATCACTCATTTTTAATAGGTGAGGAAAGAGTATTGGCAAAATACATTCAGAGAAACCACAGTAATCGTCAGGCTTTATTTCATTTCCTATTACATCTAATTAATGAGAGAGGAAGAAAGAGATGGAAGAAAAAAGGAAGATATGAAGAAGTGGGGCTAGAAAATAAAAAATACGGAGCGAGAAAAAGCTAAACACAAGACCACAAGAGAAGGGAGGGGCACAGAAGCTAACATCCAAAGAGGCTTACTCGGTGCCAGAGATGATGGTAAGTGGCTGGCATGGATTCTTTAAAGCCCACACAACTATTCCACACATGAGGAAACTGAGGCAGAGAGCTAAGCTCTTCCACAAAGATCGTACTGTGGCCAAGTGTACTAAGCCAGCGGTGGCCACCTGATCACTGTGCCATGGCATGGCCAGCGAGTACAGTAATCCAAACTGTCAAGGCTCTGTATTTCTCTGGCCTGAACATTTCTAGAGCTCAGACACAAAGTAAGTGTTATTTGGGTGATCACTTAAGAGAGAGTGTCTCCTTAGGCCAATTAGATAAATAGATGTGGAAAAAAAAAATGAGGTAGGCAACCTAGCGGCTTTTCCCTCGGTAAGTACTTCTATCATTTAGAGAAGAATCTGTTAATTTCCCCACTCCTTCAATAAATACTTCTTAGTACTTAGTGGGTGCAAGTAACCCTAGAAAATTCAGGCTTTAAAAGGGCAAAAGATGCATTGGCATAGAGTGTCAAAAAGTACAGAATCACTGCCGGAAAGGAGGCGCAGCTGTAACTTGGTTCTCAAAGCTTTTGTTCTCAGAGCTGAGTTTCCATTTTCTCAGCCCAGCTTTTTTGGAGAAGCAAAGACAGTGCTCAGGAGGGTGACGGGAGCTTTCCCAGCACAGGGAACTTCTAATCAATCCTCTAATCTACCTCCGGGTAGAGCAAGGAGAGGGTTTCTTACCTGGGATAAGAGTCTCAACTGGGGCAAAAAAATCTTCTCATAGAGCAAGGCGTCAAGCTCTACTGGCAGATTTGAATCTCACATGGTGGCCTCTAAGCCAGGGGCCAGACAGGGCCTACAAAGCCCTATTGCTGATAAGCATGAACTGGTGATTATCATTCTTTTAATTGAGCCCTTACTATTTCATCCCATACACATTATATACCCCCAATTATTACTTGAACTACAGATCAAGAAACTTTCAGAATAATGTCCATTAGAAGTCAACATAAATAAAAGCCAATGTAATTTAAGGTATAAAACACAAATTCCAAGCAGATGGCAGGGCCTTTGATAGCGTTTTCTTCCTTTTCAGTGGCTTGTTACCAAAAACCTGCTGCTATATTCATATCAGAGACCTGCTTTCAGAATGTTCTTTCAAAAACCATGCAAAATTCCCATTTAGACTTAGTTGAGGGGGTGAGCAGTGGGCAGATTGAAGATGGAAAGGGCCCAGCAAAACAGAGGCGCCGCCTCCTCGGGTCCCCACCACTCACTCATAAAGACAGTGGCACGAACAGTACCATTGAAAGCCACGATCCACTGTCACAGCTACTCGGAGTGTGCTAAGTTTCAAAGATCTCCATTTAAAACATGGAAGAGAAACGCTCCTGTCTGGCTTGTGTATTCCTCTTGAACAATCTGTCTATTCTCTGCTTTTTCTTCTCTCAAGAGCTCTAACTCAGAAGAGGCCACACTAAATAGATAATGAGTTTTTAAGCAAACATTTTAAAAGCTGCTGGTGTTTTTCAGGGACATGTATTTAGCAAATCATGTTGGTAACAGTACTATTTAAGAAATAAATTTCAACTATCTTTTTTATTTAAAAACATCTTAAGATTGATTTTCCCTTCAGAGATCTAAGATTAAAAAGACTGAAATTAGTTTCGAAAGTATCCATCAGCTAAAGATGGTTGCGTGTTTTTAAACCCAAACTCAGACGCAGAATATATGTGGAAAAACTATTCTATGCAAACATAATTCTAATTTCTTTAAGCCTAAAGAACTGCAGATATGCGTGAAAACGTGATTATTCATCTTTTTAAACTCTAATTTCTTGAAGCGGAAAGAAATGGAATATTCAAGAGGAAGGAAAAGAATTTACAAGTCTAAGATGATCTATCGTCTCGTCCATGGTAGTACCTCTACAGGATGCAGAAAGTGGGGGATTTCTGCCAAAAGTCAGAAAAATGCTTTCTTAAAGAACACAAATTAATGAGGACACAAGTAGAAAACAAGGTAAGAAAAAATGAAGACTTTTTGTACTCCAAATCAGACCTGTCACTCTTCAGGGAGAGGAGAAATATCAACAGTTCTAGCATGGAAGAGAACCCATATAATGCAGTTCTTTACCCCAATGCTAAATACGTAGGTCTGTATGATTCCATCCCTTGGTTCAATTATAGCATGCAAATGCCCAAGCCACTTGCTTTCTAAAAACAGATGCAGGGAAAGGACCAAACTAACAATGTATATTTAATAGACGCACATTTGTCCTTCTGAAGGTCTGGAAAGCAACCAAATAAATTGGTTTCTTTTGTCATCTCTGACAAAGGGCTATCTAGTTCCAATAGGCACTTGGCCTACTGGCCCTAAAGGAAATAAAAGTTTTGAAAGAGGAGACGGTTCACATTTTGCCTTTCCTGCCTGTTCTTTTCTCCTTGGATCCTTTATCTCCACTTTCTCCCACTTTCAAATTGTCAGACCATTTGCTGGGGCAAAATCTCTAATTCTAACCTGTCTCTCCTTTCCACAATGGCATCTCACTGGGCAATTTGGCATCAGAGTCAGTAACCAGCCCTTCTTGGAAAACAGGATGAAGGAGACAGGCCATTCTTTTCTGATGGCAGGCCCTTTCTACAAGTGCTACTCTCAAACAGAGATAGTGGTCTTTCCAGTTTATAAATACACATGGGAAAATATACTTAAACTCCCACCAGGTTTCCAGATCTTTTTGCTTGGTCTGGTGAGCAAGATAAAGGCTGGGACCAAGGATGCCCCCAGCACCCAGATCACAAACAAAAATGATGGGATGGCGTCTCCTGTCTAAAATTTGCTTTCCCAGCTGTCTATGCATGAAAGGGAGTTAGCATCGCTGAAAACCAAAGACAAAACAGAAAACGTGAAACAGGCAACTGTTTTCCCTGGGTCAGAGATGGCAATACACTTCACTGCTACTCTGAGTGGAAAAGTACTGCCCCACTTTCCCCAGAACGTCTCTCAATGTGACAGACTGGGCATGCTCTGTTTGAGTCTTTCACTGGACCTGAGAATATGGAGAGGAAATGGGCCCAATTCTCCAGAGCTAAGTCAACATACAGATAGATGTTTCTAGGCATAAGCACCAAGTTAACTGCTTGCAAATCTGATACAAATCCATGGTGTTCCGTTTGTTGCTAAAGCAAAGGAATTTGCTGTCTCCAGACTTTACAGTCAGAGACCAGATGGAAACCATAGACTATACCTCTCCACCTGCCTTTTGCGACAGACCAAAGAACAGTCTTGCTTACCTTAAAGTTGTGTGTCTTCTCATAGTTGAAGTGGTTGTCATTGTGTGTGAGGGCTGCCCTTCGAACCAGGGAGGAGATCTGTGAACAGGCAAAGAGTTTGAGAGGGGGCCAGAGAAAGGCGCCTTTGACTCCCACCTTCACCCCCAGTGCGACGGCCAGCAGCTCCGGGCGTTTTCTGCCCTGCTTGGACTTCCGAACCACAGCACACTTTTTCTCATTTTCCAGCCACAGTTCCTGGGAGAACATCGTGCCCGGATCCCAGATCTTTCTAGTTTCCCCTGTGGAGCCTGGGGAGCTCCGTGCCGCCGTCAGGGCTTTTGAACCGCAGCTAATGTTAGGCAGCAGATTTGAGGCAGCTGCGTCCTGTCTGCAGAGGCCTCCAGCATGTGACCTAGAAGGCCCGGTTTGAGTGATGGCCGGGTGGAGGGGGCTCTGCTTCTGAATAAGGACGGGCCTGTTTTGTGCTATTTCTTAAGGCCGACGTGTGCCTGGAACAATAGCACACATTCATGTGTGCAGCAACCCCCAGAAGCGGTGTCCAGTCAGCCACTGAGGATTCAGGGCGGCAGGGGCAGGCAGCTTTATTTCTCCTGCCGCAGCACATTGTAAAGCAGAGACCTCTCCTCCTTCCTAGCACATTTCAAACTCACGTGTGCACCCCCCCTCCCCAAGTAGCTCTGATGTGCAAAGTCTAAGGCTGCATCCAATTATTCTGCGGCTCTGAACCTCATCCTGGGCTGAACTCCAGCAGATTAAACCTTTAAACCCTGATGATTGTTTAATCGTACAGGGGTAAAGCCTGTGTCTCTTGTTTTAAATCTGCCTCAGCACTTGAAAGCTTCACTTTTATTCTTAGGCATGTATTAAATTGAAACAGTCTGAACACCAAATGGGGCATCAAAGAGCAAAGCGTTTGAGCTCTGAGTCCACTTTAGAAGTTGCAAACTAAGAGGCAGGACACCTCCCAGTCTCCTCTCTCTCTTTCCAGCATTCCAGCACAAACAACCTCTGCTCAAACCCACACAGACGAGGCAACACTCTTTACCAAAATATCACGGTCGCTTGCCTTTTAAATAAAACATCTTTGATATTCTTTCTATGCATGGCCAAGCCTATAAAAATGCCCTCCTTGCTCTTAAAAGTATTATCTGTCTGATGGTCTCCTGGTCCCAGGTCTTCCCATTAAGGATATCATGCTGTCTTGGGAGTACTCCTGATCTGGTGGCAAAGTTTAATGCAGCTAATGCCAGACAGTAAAATCAATGCTTTAGGAACTTGAAGGCGAGAACTAGGTGGCTGGAGCTTTATGTAAATGGATGGTCTGTGAATTTCAACCTGTCTCTTACTGAGAGGAGGCACCATGCCCCAGCCTTGTGGAGAGACCAAAGGTCAATCTTTCTGTGCAGTTCTTTATTCCCAGCAATCACCATCATTTCAACTTGGTTTAAAAATCCATCCTCCCATTTCATCTTCGTTACCTTCAAAAATAACTGCCGATTTTTATATCACGCTACTGAGTACAATAATTTCTGTAGTGCCAGACGATGTTCGGGATGTGTCAAATGCACTTATTTTAAACTTCAGCATGTGGGTATAAGGAGCAAAATTTTTATTCCCATTTTCTCAGATGAAGAGACCAAGGCACTGAAGGTGGAGTTGATTTTCCCCAGGCCACGCAGCTGCTCAAGTCGCAGAGCCTGGATCAGAAGGCACCTGTGCCCATGCCCTGCTCTGTGTGCCCTGCTGCCTCGCTCTGCCCCATGCTGCCACCCCCTGACATCGGTCCTGCCAGATGCTTTATCTGAACAGCCCCCCCCCTTGCTCCACAATAACTCAGACCTTCGTGTCTTTCCAGGCCACCTCACACACAATAATCTTCCTAATCTGCTCACCACTCCATCTGCTTAGGACATGCCAGCGCTTCTCCCTGGCTCAGCTGTGTCCTGGAATCACGGGTATTTCCTGAGCTGGTCCCGATGTATCCAGTTCATTGTATTTCCCTATACTTCCCTTTACAAGTCCAATAAAATCTTTTCTCCAACATACTCAATTTCTCACCTCGGTAGCTTGCTCTGTTTTTTAGAATAGTTCAGCAGCATTTCAACTTGTCTGCATTTCCACTGGCATTCACATTCTCACTCAAATGCCACCTTTTCCAAAAAAAGACTTCTCCAACTCCCCCACTGGAGGCAAACACTCTTCTTTGAAATCTCACAGCATCTTCTCTACATTTTCTGATGACACCTCTCACTTCTATGTTGTATGAGAGTGATTTAGGTGGTTCTTATCCCCCCATTATACAGAGAACACTCACTGTGGTGTGTTCGATGCCTAATTTGCTCTTGGCTCCCCCTACAAGCGAAGGTTCCTTGCCATGGTAGGAACTAGATATAAGTTTCTAGGGAACACCTGTCCATATAGGGGGGCACAGTTGTGCAAGGTGTGTGTGGCTTGGGGTCTCTTGCCCCATCCTGTGATTGCCCATCCTCTCTGCCTTGGCTTCCAAGGACCCGTTTCACCCCCAGGTTCTGCCATCTTGATGTGCTCCCTCAGGCTCTTTAACCCCCTTTCAACATCCAATCCCAAGAACAACTGATGGGGTTAAGTAAAGCAATGGAGAGGAGGGAGACGGAGCCTTTCCCAAACCTTCACTGCTAGCAAATCAAGAGAGGCCTTCTGACGGCAAGCCTTTTCAAGCAAGAACGAATTCCATGATCTCAACTAGATGAATGATATGGATATACAGCTTTAGAAACCGACATAGATAACTCTTTTAAATGGCGTGTAGGCAAAAGGGGTCTCCCTCTCCTTTTGGTCTATGGCTGGTTGAATACAAGATTTGATGTTTTCTCTTGTGTCTGTGCCTTTACTTGTAACAAGTAATTTTTATTTCTATTTGTGACAGTGATTTCTTTCTCGGATATTGATTCAATAGAATTTACCCAAACACAAGACACATTCAGAAATGTGAAGGAACCACTCACTGTTTCCCTAGGAGGCTTCTTTACAGGGGACTGTAAGTGTTAGCCTTTGAGCCACATTATTGTGTGCCGTGTAGATGCCCTCACATCACCCTGCTATTACAGGAAAAATGATTACAAAAATCTCTTGGTAAAAACTTCCCTCTTAAATAATCCAATCGCATAGAGCTCTCCTTTATCTACACTCCCCAAGGACAGATACTTGGTTTCTTTTATAATCACCACAATGTCTAATACAGTGCTCCCTATACACAGTGGATTTTCAATACTTCGGCTGACCGTCTTCTAGCAAAAATTTCTATCTGACCTATTTTTATCTACACATTCATTAGATGAAGCACATTTCCCTACACACGCTGCTTAAACCAGGGATTCTCACTGGAGCGCCTGACATTTAGGGCTGGATAATCCCTTGTTGTGGGGCTGCCCTGTGCCCTGTAAGATGTTTAATGGCATTCTTTGCCTCTATTCACCAGATGCCAGTAGAACTCCCAATTAGGATCATCAAAAATGTTTCCAGACATTGCCAAATACACTCTAGAAGGCAGGCAAAATGTTCCCTAGTTGAGAATATGTGAATTCAGTTGATAACACAGATATTTACAGCATGCTTACTGCATATCCAGTATTATATTAAGCACTCTGCATATTTTGACTCACATAAGATTTAAAGCCCTTTGCAGGAGGTGCTGTCACAATTATTCCAGTTTGCAGATAAGGAAATGGGAACTTCGAGTTTCAGTGGTCAGGGAGAGGCACAACTAACCAGGTCTGTGCTTCCCCCACTCTGCAAGAACAAGTTTACTTTTTTTATTGTGGCAAAATATACATTACACAAAAGTTAAAATTGTAACTATTTTGAAGCACACAGTCTTGGCACATTTAGTGTATTCACAGTGTTCTCTGACCTTCCCCTCTAGCTAGTTCCAGAACATTTCATCACTCCAAAGTGAAACCCTGTGCCCATCAGGACCGACTCCCTGCTCTCTTCTCCGCAGGCGCCTATAGTCTGTTTTCTGTCTCTATGGCTTTGCCTATTCTGAATATTTCACATAAAGGGAATTATACAATGTGTGGCTTTCTGAGTCTGGCTCATTTCACTTAGTGATGTCTCCAGTTTCACTGGTGCTGCAGTGTGTAGCAGGACTTTATTCCTTTTCATTGCTGACTAATAATCCCATGAGTGGATATACTGCATTTCTTTCATCCATTTAGCAGGTGATGGACATTTAGATAGTTTTTACCTCTTCTCTACTGTGGCTAGTGCTACTAAAAACATTTTTTTACAAGTTTTGATCAAACACTTGTTTTCAATTCCTTTGGACATGTCCTCAATCTATGCTTTTAACCATCTTCTAAACGTCCTCTCATCCCAATAATGCATTAAAAAATATTCAGTGGTTGCACCCCAGAATTACTCTCTTCCACATTATTAGCCTGACTAGCAGCGCTGGTGTTTTCTGGACTGGTTTTTGAAGAGGTGGTTTTTGTTCTTCCTGGGGCCTTGGTGAAGGCAGGCACTACTTAAGATGCTTTTGGAAGTAGGTGGGGCTATAAATAAATGGTAAAATAAGCTCACCACTTCCCTTTTTCTTTTTTTATAAATGAGGGTTGGGATTCTATTTTCCGAGGCCTCTCACTGTTCTTTCTCTCTGTGGTTATAAGCCTGGACACAAGAAGGAATCAGGTAACAAAAAGGCAATAAAAAACTGTCAGAGGAAGACAGAGGCAAGGATGGGTCAAAGGGCAGGAAGAGATGAGAAAATGGAGCCCTTTGAGGGCACCGTGTACATGTAGAGGGCCCAGGAAAAGGGCAGTGGGAGAAGGAGGGAGACCCCTGCTCTGCCCTGTCTTTAAAATCTTCACATCGTAAGCCCAGGGGAAATCTCAAATTTCACCCAACTGAGGCCTCCTTCTCTCTCTGGCTTCAGGCAGGACTACCTCTCCGCCTGCAGGGACCACAACAGTCTGCCTTATTAGCGCCAATTTCTAGATAAGGTGATTTACCATTAATCTGTGATCCTTCCATAGACATCAGACAAGTTCCAGTGCTGTATTTTGAGAGGGCTCATGGAAAATGTCATCCCCAGTCCCTGCACAGCCTCTCCCACTATTCCAACCCCAGCATTTGTGCTGCTGAGCCCTTTAAATGTCTCTGTTTCTTGAGTCTGAATTTGTCTCCCTTAGGTGTTTACTGCCTGCTACCCCCCTCACCCGCCCCCAGTGCTACAAACACTTCCCTCCTGCTGCTGCAGGCTTCTGCAGCTTCATGGCAGTGCATAACATGAAAATCAGTATTACTACTGATAAAGGAGGGTGTCATCAGGAGGGTGCTCTAGGATCATGCTGGTATTGTGTGAACTGGGTGGTCTGGGAAAAAAAGTTGGGAATTTGTCAAAAGCCTGGAAAAAGCTCGTGAGCATTGATCCGATGACTCTGTTGGTAGGATTCTCTTAAGAAGGTGTTCAAAGATTAATATATTAAGAGAGAGAGAGGGATATTCAATAAAATAATAATATCAAGAAAAAAGCCCAAACTTTTATTCAATATAGGAGAAAAATTAAATAAATCATGGCATGTGTGTTTTGAGGGGTGGTATCAGAGCACAGTTTCCTAAGGAGAGCACTTCAACCGTACCGATGATATTCATCCATGAGGTACGGAGCACTTTTTCTAGGATGAGTTGGTGCACTTCACCGCATGACCTCGCTGTGTGTGTATTCTCATGAACATTGCGCAGACATTAATAAAGATGATTAAAATGACATTTGCCCCAGACAGTGTTAGATGACAAGTACACTCCTGAAGCATGTATTAGTATGATTCCAAGCTTTGTAAATAGATGCCTACAGAAAAAGAAATTATCAGAAGAAAGCAGCTTGAGTAGGCACATAGACCAATGAACAGAACAAAGAACCTAGGTATAAAACCGTCCACTTACAGCCAGCTGATCTGTGACAAAGCAGGCAACAGTATATACTGGGATAGCCATACTCAAAAGAATAAAACAGGATCTCTATCTCTCATTACTCACACAAGTTAATTCAGGATGGTTAAAAACTTAAATGTAAGGTATGAAACCGTAAGAATTCTGAAATGTTGGAGAAACTCCTCTAGATATCAGCCCAGGCAAAGAATTTATGAAGAAGACCTCAGTGGCAATCACAGCAACAAGAAAATAGATGGGACTTGATTAAATGGAAAGACTTTTGCACGGCTAAGGAAATAATCAGCAAAGCAAGTAGATAACCTCCAGAGTAGGAGAAAATATTTGTAAGCTATGTAACTGATAGAGGGCAAATAACCGGAATCTACAAAGACCTCAAGCAAATAAGCAAGGAATAAATAAACAATGTCATTGAAAAGTGGGCAAAAGATATGAACAGAAGCTTTTAAAAAAAAAACAAAAACAAAAACAAAAAAAACCCAGACAAATGGCCAGCCAACATATGAAAAGTGCTCAATGTCACCAATTATCAAGGAAATGCAGATTAAATCCACAATGAGATATCATCTTACCAAGTTAGAACGGCTTTTGTTAAAAAGTCCAAACACAATAGACCTTGGCGTAGATGCAGAGAGACAGGAACTGCACTGCTGGTGGGACTGCAAATTAGTACAGTCTTTATGGAAAACAGTATGGAGATTCTTCAAGAAACTAGAAGTCAACCTACTGTTGCATCCAGCAATGCCACTACTGGGTGTTCACTTGAAGGAAAAAGACACCTGCATTGGAATGTTTATTGCAATTCACAGTCACAAAGCTGCGGAACCACGCCAAGTGCCCATCAGTTCATGAGTGGATTAAGAAAATGGGATATATGTGTACTATGGAGTACTGCTCAGACATGAAGGAGGATGAATCAAGGCCTTTTGCAACAATTTGGATGGAACTGAAGACCATTATCTAAAGAGAAGTATCTAAAGAATAAAAAAAAAAAAACCACCACACATACTATTAAAAATGAGCACACATGTGCCCAGGGGGAAATAAAACTCAGTGGAAATCAAGCAGGGAGAAGGAGGGAGGAAGGGATGGACAAAAACCTACCAAACGGGTTCAGTGAACACTGTCTGGGCCATGTGTATGCTTATAACCCCGACTCAAGTATAATGCAATTGATATATGTTACAAAAACACTCGTACTCAGGGAATATTTTGAAACAAAATTTTTGAAAAAGTGAAACAGGAGAAGGCAGTGACAACACACCAAAACGTCTCCATGAAACTGCTGAAGAGAAGCAATAGTTATATCTGGGTGGAGAAATTTTAATTAACATTTATTTTTCCATTATATTCTCTATTTTCGGAGTTTCTCACAGTGATTAGGTTCTCATTCCATTATATCAAAATGATTTTTAATGAATGTTAGAAAACCTGTATTAGGTTTCCTAGGCATGCATAATCTCTCAGCCTCTGAACTCATCGAATCCCACCTCGTCTTTTTTCAGGTGTAGAGACCAAGGGCCCGAGAGGTTTGACGACTGCCCTTTGTCACAGAGCTCTTCTGCCCCAGATCCAGAAGCAGGTGCACACCCTGGCTTTCCTGCCCAGGACCCCTGCAACAGTGCTCCTCATGCCTGGCAGGCATCAGAAACCCCTGGAGGGCTTGTCAGAACACCAGCTGTGGGGCTCAGCCCCAGAGTTTCTGCTTCAGTCGGTATAAAATCAGGCCCAGGAATTTGCATTTCTAACAAGTTCCCAGGTGGTGTTGACGTGGCTGGTCCTGGTTCTAAGCTTTAAGGACCCCTGTTCTATGACCTCCGCTGCCCTGCCTGATAATCAGAATCACCAAGAAACAAAGACTCCCCCCACTCCCTACACACACAAACCACCAGCCATGCTTAAGCTTTATCTCCGACTAAGTAAATCCAAATTTCTGGAGATGGGACACAGACTCTCATATTCCTCCAGGGGAGCAATGTGTTCCCAGAATTGAGAGTCTCTGCACTAATCTCAAGTGCTTCAGTTCGGGGCAATTGTTAGAAACCAAAGTATAAACGTGGTCAATACTAATTGAGCAAATTCCCCCCTTCCCATAGGATTAATATGTTTTCAAATACAAAATGTGATCAAGTTTCGGCTCGTGCTCGCCCCACCTCACCTCCCATCATGCCACTGAAAACCTCCATAGACCCTCAAGGCAAAGGCAAATATCCATACCATGGCTTACGGGGTCGGTGGGGCCTGGTGCCTGCCACCCTTTCAGCCTCACCAGCTCCCACTGTCCTGCTGTCACCTTGAGAATGTATAACCATACACCTATGAGTATGATTTGAAAACTATGACTTGGCACCACTGCCACCAGTCTTCGAGCTTTATGAGATCAGATGCTACGTGTGGTTTTCATCACAATTAAAGCCCTGGTGCCACACATGGAGCTGGTGCAAAGTAAGTGCTTATTAAATTTGCTAAAAATGAACAAATGTCTTCAGCTATCAGGTAACTTGAGGTCAGCGGATCACAATAGAAGATGGTCATTACTATTCTTAGCCTCTAGTCCAAAATCAATATAAAATCCAGAGGCTATGCCCTTTGGAGTTTCCTTTGGTTCAAGTTGTCATGTTTCTGCTGTCACAGAGAGGGTGCTAGAAAACCAGGGGGACCCTGCTCCAGGGTCAGCCTCAGAGTCCTGGGCGCTAAGGAGCAAGGCCGGGTTTGCATCCAGAATCATATTAAAAGTAACATCATATACTTGCAGAGTTCTATGTATGTTATATATATGGACCTTTTCCCTGTGAGGAAGGTAGAGTGGGTGTCATTATTCTCATTCTACAGATGAGGAAACTCAGCCGTAAGTAGACCTGGAATCAGATCTCCTGATGTTCTTTCCAGGGAAATCCCTGGCACCCCAGGTACAGCAGCCACGGGCACAAAGACTTACTCTTCTATGTTCCTTGAGAAATTTTATCAACTTTTAAAACTTAAAAAAGAAAACCTGAAAACTTGTGAAACTACTCCTAGTTCTTTAACTCTACCTCTGGTGACCGGCCTGGTGCCAGCCCTGGCTTGACACTCCAGGAAGTTGTGTTACATGAGAAGTAAACATGCCGCTTTTTAAGCAGTCCTATAACAAACCGCCTGACCTTCCACCAGAGTGACTTCTCATTCTTTTCTCCCTTAGACATGGGGTTCACTCCCTGCACACCTGTCTGGGGTTCTAGGGCTGGGCCATCTTCCTGGGCTGCATGTTATCTCCCCCAAGATACAACATGTTAAATCCTGCCCAGATCCAGAGACACTTAGAAAAATGCTACAGTCATTCCTTCAGCCCAGGACGATGGTGGGGAATCTGTTTTTTCCTTTGTTTTCACTCACTGTGGGTCACAATGAAATGCTTTCCGTGGCTGGAGTGTGGTATACTGAGTCCCTGCTATCTCAGTGTCTTCTGTACACACACATATATCTTAGACGTGTGCGTATTTGAAGGGGTTCTACATGGGTTTCCAGGGTACTGGTGGATGGAGAGGCAGGGAAATCTGCTCTGGCGCCGCTGATTGGTTCTCTCTTTCTGTTGGGAAGTGAAAAAACTGGAAATGCTAAGTACAATAAGCCCCAAGTGCTGAATGATAATCAAGGGCTGGTTTCTTTCATCAGCACTTCTAAACTCAGCCCGTTTGATCCTATGGACTTTGAGCATTCTCTCTTACTGCCAAATAAATCTCCCTTGCTCTTCCTAAGAATGCCCCATGTTTGCTATATTCTTTGCTTGTGGTTTTCAGTTCTGAAAGAGGAGGAGGACAACAAAGACAGATGATTAAACTGCAAACTTATTCCCATGACTGTTAAAGAAATGAGAACGACCAGGGTGGGACCCTACCATCCCTTCCTGCCCTGGGCTAATTAAAGCTGCATAATCCTGGTTTCATTCGAGTCTATTTAAGCATCAGGTGTCAGTGGCTGACCTGGCCGCCACCTAAAACTGCTGCTGACCTCCAAACTTGCTGCGCTCTGTCTGAGGCAGAGAGGCCTTTGTCTCTGATGCCACAACATGCCCAGCTGCTGCTCCAATTGTTCTCCAGGGACAGATGGCCACTCTCAATGTGAGAGAGACACAAAAGCGCTGAAGGAAGGCTCTCACTGCCTCTCCTAGAATGCAATTCACTCCATTCAGAACAGCCACAATTCACCCCAAACTGAAGGGCCTGTGTGGGCTCTAAAATGGACCGAAGTACCTTGTTTAGAAGCAAATAAAGAACCTGATGCTTCTTGGGTTGGTTGACTGTGCGATGCTGTAATTGCTGTCTTTCCCATGTAATTTCTCCAGCTGCTTTACTGAGACTGATGTCAGAAATGCTGGCTAATTAACGATTTTTTTCACAGACTGTTTAAATGTAGAGATAAGAGGTACCCCACATCACAGAGGAAGACTTCAGGTCTCCTTAGTGCCTCACACATGTCATCTGATATTTTGTTTTTGTGTGAGTTTTTGAGAGAATGAACATGTTTTAAATCTGAGTGTAGTAATCCATTTCTTGAAATAAGAACTTTGAAAATCTCACTCCAATTTCTTAAATGCTCAACTTAAAGTATGGTACGGTTATTTTTTGCAAGAATAGATTGTTAAATCAAGCCCCTAAAACATCTGTGAAGCTAAGATCTAAGTCGACAGTGTCAAGGTTAAGGGGAAGCAGCTATTACCAAGTTCTCAGCTGTCATTTTTCTTCTTGCCCCAGGTTACTCTCTTCTCATATTTGGGGTTCATCTCCTTTTCTTTGTATTTTCAATGCATCCCTTTGGACCTCTGTCCAAAGAAATTGGTACCCCAAGTGATTGACATGTGGGTTCTAGTACAAAGGTCAAAACACTCGATTTCTTGCTTACAGCCCCTCACTGCATAGTGGGTCCCACATCTATTTCCCTAACTCATCCTCCCTCCCTGCCACTGTTGCTCAGTATTTTAACCGGAGACATCTCTGCCAAAGGCCAACCATTTGCCAAATTGCATTTTCTTGCTGTACTACACGATGGCAATTTGCAGAGCAGCACTGCAGAGTGGATCAAACAGAGCCTATGGCTTCTTTTCTACCAGGTTTTTGGTCAGCAGTTGGAATAAGGCGCCCTTTAGAAAAAAGCAAATTAGTCACTTGTTTCTCTGCCTGTGAACTATCCCATGTCGTACATGAGAGAGAAAACTATTAAACAGTTTTTCAAAGTTTCACAAATAGAAATATCTCCAGTCCCCCCTCCTGGGCTATTTTACAGTGAACAATCACCCAAACTGAATAGTCCCTGATGCCATTCCCAACTGTGATGATGACAATGCCCCCCGCCATTCCTGGGGATATTTAGGAACTCAGCAGGGCTGGGTGATTGCCCCTTCCTAATAGACTCTGACGTTATTTCTCTTCGCTTATAGTGGTGCCTGAGATTTTCAAACTCCACAATTGGACCTCATATTTGTATGTTGAGAAGGCCAACCTTATACTAAGGTCCCTTCCCGGCTGGAATGTCAGACTGTGTGTGATGACACAGACACCTCACATAGCCACTGCTTGCTCTGGAAACAGAAACTGCCGTCAGGCTGGTGTATGAGCATGGCATTCCAGAAGACAGTCCAGTCTGATACAACCACATCCAACTTGACTTCACCTTTATTTTAATGCAGTGAAATTATTCTTGGATATGCTGCAAATATAGCTCCTTCTTCCTTCCTCCCCTCTGTCCCTTCCTTCTTTCCTTCTCTTAGCAAATACTTACTGGGCAACTATTATCTAATCAGGCCCTGTATCAGGCCAGTGGGCTAGGGCTGTGAGCAACTGACAAAAGTTTCTGACCTCTTAAAGATCAGACAATAAATAAAACTAACAAGGACAGTATATATTATTTCAGAAAGTGGTGAGAGCTGTGAGGAAAAACAAAGGGAGAACAACACAGGAGAGGGAGTGATGAGGGCGGCTGCCACTTAAATCAGGGTCACCAGGAAAAGTCTCACTGAGAAGGAGACATTTAGGAAACACTCGCAGAGGGTGATGGGGTGAGCGAGGTTGACACCCAGAGGAAGAGCATTCTAGGAAGGGCAAATGCAAAGACCATGAGGTAGGAGTAAGCTGGGCATGTTCAAGAAATAGGAGAGACCAAGTGTGCTAGAATGTGGTGCTAGCAGGTGAATTGAGGGATCTGGGATCTTCTGGAAGAGAGAGGGGCATCCACTGTTACTCTTAGTGATGTGAGCAGGTGAGTGGCCACCAAGGGCTTCTCATCAGAGCTCTGGCATGTTCTGAATCACTTTACAAAAGCATTACTCTTCTTGCTGCATGGAGGACAAGGGTGTAAGCATGGAGACAAATTAAAAATCATTGCAGGAATCCAGGTAAAGAGGAGACAGCATTTGGGCCAGTGAGGGGACAGTGGAGGTAGATGGGGTGGTCAGAATTGGGGCATCGTTTCAAGGTAAAGCCTGTAGGACTAGCTCACAGGTTGGATGTGAAGTGCATGAGAAAAAGAGAATTCCAGGATAATGGCACAGATGGGGGCCTGACCAACCAGGTGGCTGAAGTTTTCAGTAAGTGAAATGAAGACAACCCGAGGAGAAGAGTGGGGCAGAAGGTCAGCCTCCATCCTGTGGTGCACGTTAGCATCAAGTAGCAGCTGGACACAGGCACCTGGGGTCCCAGGAAGAGAGGGGTGCTGGAGTGCTCCTTTGGGGCATGATCACTGGCAATTAGATTTTAGAGGAAGAGAGTAAGTGGAGTTAGAGAGCAGCAGAGCCCTGGGACGGGGTCCTGAGACACTCTAGCCATGAAGAGGTCAGGAAAGTGAGAAGGACCCAGCCTGTGTGCGAGAAAGAGCAGGAAAGTTTGGTATCCTGGAAGTCAAGTGGAAAGATGATCAAGTGTGGCCAGTGCTGCTCACAGGTCAGGTGTGACTGACGGGCACTGAGCAGGGAGGACCGTAGGGTTAGGGACATGAGGGAGCGTTCACTTTGGCAGAGCAGTCTCCAGGAGCAGTGGGGAAGACCTACTTTCAGGGGCTTTAAGAATGGGAGGAGAGTAGGGCAGGGCCAGTGCTGGGGAGTGCTGGAGAGCAAAGTGGGCAGTGGAAAGGATGGGGTTGGGGAATCCAGACAGCCTACTTCCTTTTAAGGAAGAAAAGAAGCCAGTGAGATTTCACTTGCCCATGATAAAACCATCACCCGTATAATAAAGAGTCTGACTTAATTTTTGGTGTCTGACTTGCTCACAGCTTGCAAGTCAACAAGAAGGCCAGAGTACTCCCTCCCTTGGTGCCAGGGGGGAGTTCAAACCATGTAAACTCCTGACGGCATGAGAGCTCTCACCCACCTCCACCTCTAAACCATCACAGAACCCCAAACGATTGCACCTCCAGACTCTCTAGCCATTCCGTGGACTTGCTTAGGGGTCTGACCTGCTACCCCTAAGAAAATCTCATTATATAAACACTGAAACTCTACACATTTGTTTAGTGAGCATGTGGCATCATCAGTGTCAATACCAAACCAAACTTTGGGGAAAAGGTCCACTCAATCTCTGTGAAGTGGCCACAGTAGCCCTGGACAGCACCTGAGAGATGGTCTGTGTCTCCTCCCCCTCCCCACCCATTTCCAATGCTCTGAACTCTAGACTCTTTGAAGACATAATATTCTTTTGTGAAGTTATGCCTCTGCACACATGGTCCTACCATGTAAAACACAAGTCATATAGAATCCTATAAGCAACAAAATAGAAAACTATCTCCTAATGATTATAAGTCCATTAATGTGCCAGGCACACTAACCATGTTCTCATTTAATCTGCACAGTAGTGCTATGCATTATCACTCCCATTTTGAATATGAGGAAACTGATCTAACAGAGCTCTCACCACTCAAGCTTGCAAAGCTGATATGTAGGATTTGAACCCAGAACCAGCTGCTTCCAGGGTTCGTAGTGTTAAACTTCATGTGATTCTGCCTCCACCTATTAGCCCCAGAGTTGGGTATAATATCCTGACAAAGAACCCTTGATTCATATTTCCTAATCTCCTTTGTACCAAGAACCACAAAGAGCACTTGACATAGGCTTATAAATAAATGCAGGTGTCTGGTCTAGCCTAGTCTCCTAAATGCATGTCTGGTCTAGCCCAGGCCCCTAGTGACTTGCCCAGATGCCCGCAGCTAGTTAGTTGTAACGCTGAGACTAAAAGCCAGGTCCTTGGACTAAAGGTCTAAGCCCTTTCTGTTGTGCAACAACAGGTCTGATCAATACCCATGCTCTCTCAGACTGTATCCGTTAAACAAGCTACACGTTACACACACACACACACACACACACACACACACACACACACACACACAGAGGCATATCAAGCACAGGAAGGAAATTGCCAATGTACATTATTAAAATTATCTTAGAAAGTAATTTGGTCCTGTGTAGCAGGAATTTCAAAATGTTATTATCCTTTAAGATTGAGTAAATCAATTTCTAAGACTCTATCCTGAGGAAATGATTCTAAATACAGAAGGGAAGTCATAGCAGCATTATTTCTAATATTGAAAATGGAATATATATTGTGCATGTCCTAATATTAGGAAATAGCTAAGTAAGAGTGATGCAGCAATGATGTCTGTGAAGAGTGTACAATAGCATGGTGATATTATGCTTAATGAACAAAGCTGAATACAATGATGACTGTACTATGCTTATAGGTATGTTTTTTTAAATCCCAATACATAGGAATCATTGCAAGGAAAATAGACCAATGTATATATTTTCTTTACACTTCAAAATTCCTTTAATGATGTTACCTTTATCATTAGAATGAGGAAAAACAGGACCATTTTGTCACCGAGACACAAAAACATTTTCCCCCAGTTTGCTTTAGTTTTGCTTTGCATTTATTTGTAAGCCTTTACCTTGGTGGGAATAAGGAGGTAGGTTCCAAACAAGACTAGAAACTGGACCAGGCACACGGGAGGCTGAGGCTGCTGGATTGCTTAAGCTCGGGAGTTCGAGACCAGCCTGAGCAAGAGCGAGACCCCCATCTCTGCTAAGAAAACTAGCCAGGCGTTGTGGCAGGCACCTGCAGTCCCAGCTACTTGGGAGGCTGAGGCAAGAGGATCTCTTGAGCCCAAGAGTTTGAGGTTGCTGTGAGCTATGATGCCATAGCACTCTACCCAGGGCACAGAGTGAGATTCTGTCTCAAAAAACAAATAAACAGACAACAACAATACCCAGTAGAAACTGAATAAATCTAAAGTCTGAGAGTCTTTGTGGTTGGGAGCTCACAGCTGGAATATATGCCTGGAAACTCTCAGGTGTGCAAAACAGGTGGGTAAGTAACATTATTGAAAGTGAAAACTCTTCATCTAGCAGGTATTAAAGGAGGATTCACACTCTGTGGGGCCGAAAACATGCTGTTCTATGGCCTCTGTTCATAGAAAGAAAAATCTTTCCAAAATGCAAGACAGATCACTGTTTCATATGAAAACCTGATTTAGGTCAAATCCCTGAGGAGATTTCTTGCCTTAAAGCCAAGAGAATCAAAAAGTTTTAAAATAAAAATACTGCATCCTGCTGCCTTAATCACATTATCCATTATTGTTTGGGAAAGTCAGGGGATCAGAGAATAACACATACTATTGTGTTTATACAACAAATTTTTCGTCAAATAAATTTATCCAGACCCAGAAAAATTACATCTCAAGGTGTATATTATAGCTAGAAGGAATTTAGCTTTTGTAATATTTCAGTAATGATTTGGAATAAAAGACCTTCCATTTTCAATAACTCCAAAGTTTTCTAGCTTTATTCTTTTAGCCCTAATAAATGTGGCTATATGAAATTATCTTGTTAATGACTAAATGTTTCCCGCCATCTCTTAAAGAGTTTCTAGTATTATAATCGGCCACGTGTTGTTTCAGGTAAACATGCTGTGTGCTCATCAAACTCACGGTTGTAGAAATGGCAATTAAACACTAAAAATGGTGAAAGCTTTTGCCTGCCAAGAATTCCTTGTTAGGAGTGAAGAGTATCTGGAGCTAAACTCTCTGTGACACAACCCCGGCTTCAACCCTTCCCGAATGGGTGACCTTGTGCCAAGTTATTTAACCTCTTGGTGGGTCATTTCCTCAAATGGGAGGTGTGACTAGGCATACCAGGTCCCAATGCAGGATTAAAGGTGCAATTTAGGTTGTAAATAGAATATTGTTCACCCAGGTGGAGGACCATTTTATATATGTGTATGCATCTGTAATTTCATGAGTAACTTTTGTGATTATTCAGGTATTGTTTTCAAAGTGAGGTCTACTCTTTGGGAGGAATCAACATTTGAGTTCAACTAAGACTGCCTTTACTCCATATGAGACGGGGAATAGTATCCCCTTCTGACTTGACACAATTCCTAAACCTACAGTCATTTCAATTGGATCAGAATCACCAGAGAGCTAAGAAGAAGCTGGAAGTATTTTAATTACAAATGATAGTTCATTGAAGGCAGCTGGTGGAATGGATATGAAATTGTACTAAAGATGCGTAAATGCCACAAACACAGGCTGTGTCCTGAAACATTTCAAAGTTATTAGAAGGAAAAAAGCAAAAAAGTCTATTTGAGGATATTGATTTACAGAAATGGAATAAAGGATTAGATTATAGCTGATACTGGTCCTGGGCAAGCTCCAGCAATGCACTCAGGGAAGAGCCTCCTATAGTCCTGGAGAGGGTCACAAATAACATTGGGCAGCCTGGAAACATCTCTGTGGCCTCAACCTCTTCGCTCTCAGCTTCTTCACCCTGCACATCTAACTGGGTGTTGGAAGCAGATGGAGCGTCTCGCTCCCGTGATGTAGCAGGCATCTTTGGAGACTCGTGAAGCTGATGACACATTTCTAAGCACAGACCATCAGCTACATTCAGGAATCACCTGGCCATTCTGGGTGTATCAACAATAACCCTTTCGAAGACGGTCACTCAGTCACGCCAACTCCACCATGACAAATGGTGCTTAGACGTCTCATAGGCTGCTAAGCATGTTTGCGCCAACCCACTTCTGTTAACATCCACTCAGGTTTCAAATTAGTGTTTCTTAAAATGCCAGTTACCACCAGGTGTTCTACGACTAAATATATTTGGAAAAGTCTATGTATAGCCCTTGCTTAGGGAATTACCCTTTACACCAGTGTGTAGAACTATCAGAGTTTTCCCAACTGTTCCGTGAGGCCGGTGAGTAGGTAGCAGCACCAGGGTTTGGGAAACTGTACTGGATACTTAACTTCAGGATTGCTCTCCATTAAAACAGATGATACACTAGTTTATAGTACTTAAAACCAATAAAGGCTCAATAAAACTTAGCTATGATTATTGTTAATAATTACTCTTTAAATAAGCTTAGCTGGCAGCCTGGCTGTCTCCTGAACAATGCACACATAATTAGACTGGGGCTGGCTCTGCCGGCAGGTTCTGGGTGACCCTGTAAGGACTGGGAATGGTTATTACATGTTTTTTTCTCCCCTGTGGTGAGCCATTTGGGGCCAGTGGGCAAGGCAACACCAGTCCAGGTAAGCACAGGATTACTGGCCGGAGTTGACAGCAAGAAGGACACTTCGGGAAGGTCACTTCTAGGCAGTCAGGGCAGGAAGCACCAGCTCTGGGCACTCAGTCCCAGGTTTGTACATCTGCAGAACTGGGACACATCTCTGGTTCTCATGGGGCCCTCTGAGTTGCTATGGTGTATTCTTGCAGGACAAAGCCCAGGGTGTCATCTGAATCCCAGCATTCCACATTATGATGCCTTTGGCTCCCTGGTGCCAGTGAGTCTGAAATCCCAAGATCTCTAGGCTCTGACCTAAGGTTCTGAAATCCACCCACATCATTTTCCAAAGCTCCCCTTTACCCCCTGCCAACTCTATGGATAAGAAATAGTCTCTTAAAGAAGTCCTTCAGCCCTGAATGATATGCCAACAATTGGAATCTCCAGGAAACTGCCCTTTGACCCTTTGCCCTGAACCCTGCCAAAAAACTGTTGCACTCTGACAAAACACAAAAGCCACCTGCCAAGATCCTAAGGAGAAGGAGTGCTTGTGTGGGGTGGCTGGCAGCCTGGAGGCGTCACCACTGCCGTGGTGTGCCTCCCTGCTGCAGGCTGCCATCTGCACAACTGCTGTGCCCTGGTTTCCTCACACAGGCTCTGTTGCTGCATTGGGAAGGCTCCCTGGCCTGCCACTGGCTGGGATGGTGCCGAAGGGTCCTCCCTCAAAACTGGCATGATCTAGGAGGAGCACTGGACTCAGGGAGGGAGGGGAGAGTTTTCTCGGTACTGGATTGTGAGCATACTCCAGGCGTGATGGGAAGCTGGGGCTCTGAGTCTTCCCTCACAAAAAGCAAATGATATGTATCAACGAAAGAGAGGCTCAAAGGTGATGAAATGAGTTAAAGTGAGATGACCTTCTGTTGGGATTCTAGGGTTCAGTTTCTAAGAACTAGGGGTGCTTGGGCTTTAAAGATGGCTGTAAAACTCTTTTAAATCCCTCCTGTCAAAATAAGGGGGGTGTGTCCTTTCCTCGGGAATCTGGACATACTTGTAACTAATTCAACTAACAGACTCTGATGGAGGAGATTCTGTGTGACTTTTGAGAGTGGGTCATAAAAGGCAATGAAACTTCTGCCTCGTTCACTGGAACCCTTGCACTGAAACCATGAGCTGTCACGTCAGAAGTTCAACCATCCCAAGGCCGCATATGTGGCAGAAGCACAGGCTGCATGGAGAGGCCTCACATAGCACTCTGATTGACCATCCAGCTGAGTTCAGTGTGCAAGTCATCCCAGCTCAGGTGCCAGACTTGTGAAAGATTCTAGTCCCAAGCTGCTGAGTTCACTGCAAACTTCTGAGTCTCTCTAGATAGTATGAAGCAGAGGCAAGCCGCCCCCACTGTGCCCTGTCCTAATTTCTGACCCATAGAATCTGTAAGCATAATACAATGGATATTAGACACACTGCTATGTTTTGAGGTGGTTCGTTATTCAGCAATGGTATCCAAAGCAGGTTTTGGTGACAGGGCCTGTGGAAGCCTCTTATGGTACCCAAAGCTAATGTCTTTTTTTTTTTTTTTTTTTTGAGACAGAGTCTCATTATGTCACCCTTGGTAGAGTACCTAGAGTGCCATGGTGTTACAGCTCACAGCAACCTCCAACTCTTAGACTTAAGTGATTCCCTTGCCTCAGCCTTCCAAGTAGTTGGGACTACAGGGGCCTGCCACAACTCCCAGCTATTTTTTGGTTGTAGTTGTCATTGTCGTTTGGCAGGCCCAGGCTGGGCTTGAACCCACCAGCTGCAGCGTACATGGCTGGCGCCCTAGGCACTAAGATCAGTGTTCAGCAGTATCATAGAGGGCAGCACGTTTTACACAGAATGCATTTGTATTTCTGTTTCTCTGAACAAACAAAACATATCTGAAACAATGAGTATATTTTTTCTATGTGAAAAACATAGAGTTCCAAGTATGTACTAAAATAAGTTAAATGAATAGGATGCTGTGGACACAAATGTTTCAGTATGTATGCAAGATAAGGTAATTTGATGCTGCAGCACAACAGAAATATACAGTTACAACATTTGCACAACTATCAGACACTGATGTAAACACTTTCTATTCTCTCCCATCCATCCATCCACACACCTACCATTCATCTGTCCCACCACTTCCCATTCATCTATCCAGCTAGCCAGTCTACCAGCCAACCATATATCTAACTACTCATCCTTCCTTCCTTCCACCCATCCAATCATCCTGCAATTAGCCAACAATCAATTAAATAATCAGCTAACCTTACATGAACAACTCCTAGATGTAAGGTTCTGGGCTACCCTCTGAGCATCCAAAGGGAAATAAGATCCAGTTCCTGTTCTCATCTAAGGTAGTTCCCAGACTTGAAGAAGTTTTTAAAACCCAGGGATGTTTTGTACGTGAAAAAAGAAGGGCTCTTCCTCTAGGCCTGTTTTTCAGTCTTTGGCTAATCTCCATCCGTGGCATTTTCCTGAGAATATAAACCTTTATTCCCCGAAAATAAGTAAGACATTTGCTCAGTACACAGTTTAAATTCTGAATTTACATATGTATAGGAAAAACCTACACTTAAAATATAGAGGGTGCCCAAAAAGTATACATATTTTAAGGAAGGAAAAAACTGTATTAAAGTTGTAATATTCAATATATACTGATAGGGAAAGATGCATACAAGTCATGCTTGAGCACCTCTTGTGACTGCAGAAGCCAAATGTGACTGGAGTGTTACATTTTAATGTAGTTTTGTCCTTTCTTAAAATATGTGTCCCTTTTCTTGGTACCCTCTGTAAGTAAGCGGACGCCTTTGATGGACATGACATTTTTTTGAGGACCAACTATATGTCATTTTGCTTAAAGTCCTAGTTTGCGAGAACCTATGGATGATATGACGTGATGACTTCCTGTGTGCGAGTGAAACCCCAGAAAGCTGGGGCACAACTGTGAGCGTGGGTCTCCCCAGAGCACACTCCATGTCATCTGCCACATCCCTCTTGGTTCACTCCGCTTACTCACCATCCTTCTAACCTCCCCTGCATCGCCCACAGCTTTCCCCAGGAAGAGCTCTCTGCTGGGCTTCTTATGACAAACCATTCTCCAGAGAATTGTTTCTCTTTGGCTCCGTTTGACCCTCACTTCTCTACAGCTCTGTCTGTCTTGCCCATCACTGTATCTGTCATTAGCATTCTACCCGCTGGGTAGAATCTGATAAACATTTCTGAATGAAAAAAAAAAAACAGTTAAATGAGTAAACTAAGGCTAAGCTCCTCGGAAATATATGCTTGATAAGCTGCTTAAAACATGTGGTGTTTCCCTGACAATTTATTACTTTGGCCAGGAATATATATATAGAGAGAGATTTTAGCTACCCTACATGAGGCCAGAATCTCCAAGGTCTCATGTAGGGCAGATGAAATCTACGCTACTTACTGGTTTCACTTTGGATAACTTGGATAACCATTTATTCTACTGTACAAAGTGGTGCCATGGAAGGAAGTTTCCAGAATCCCAGTTCCCTTGTCTCTGCTCCCTTGTGAGTCAAGGAGAGGCTCCGCTCCCTGCCACCTGCAGCCCTGAGCCACACCTGGAAAGGTTTTGGACCATAAGAATGACCAGGGCTTTAATGAAATGTCCTGAAGCCAGGATGATTTTAAATAAGTCATTTTTGACCTCAAAAAAGAAAAGTCAAATTGTGACATTTGGAGTTACATCTCCCCAGAGCTTCAGATTGTTACCCATAGACCTGAAATACAAAAGGGAGAAAAACAAAAGCATCTTACAAACTTGACATTTTTGAGAAATTCTGGTCAAAGTGAAATTTTCCAGTGCTCCCCACCCCTAGAAGACAACAGGCTCAGTCAGCTATGAATCCTCAATGTGGCTAGGCGGGGCTAAAGACCAGAATTTGGAGATTTCACTTTATATTGAAAATAAACATACCAATTAAAAGAATCACTGCTACTAATTAGGCAAAACATCTGAGGCAGCAGTCTTCAACTTTTTTGGTGCCAGGGACCAGTTTCATGGAAGATGTTTTTTAGGGGGATGGGATTGGGGAGGTGGTTTCTGGATAATCCAAGTATGTAACCCATCCACCTCAGATCATGAGGCACCAGGTTCACGTGAGGATCTCACAGCCTCGATCCTGCCCATGCACACTTTGCAGTAGGGTTCACACTCCTCTGAGAATCTAACACCACCACCCAGCTGACAGGAGGTGGAGCTCAGGGTGACGTGGGCCATGGGGAGCAGCTGTGAATGTAGATGAAGCTTTGCTCACTCACCAGCTCTCAGCACCTGCTGTGTGGCCCAGTTCCTCGCAGACCATGGGCCAGGGGGATTGAGAACCACAGGGTTAAGGCAAGGCAGAGTGAACACACAGGGATTACAGAAACAGGCACAAATGTGTCTGTTCGTACGGCAGAAAAGCTGATGACCAATGTCAACGTTTATTCCTAAACTGTGTGCTATAAGGATGGTAAGATGATGATAATAAAAGATTACACTTGTGGAGATGTCATGCTTTGCAGTTTACACACATTACTTCATTTTATCCTGCAAACAACTCTGCGAAATAGGCACCAGAAATGGGGAAACTGAGGCTCAGGAAGATAGGGAGAATAAATAATTCACTCAGTCCCACAGCTGATAAGGGACAGACTGGCTTTTGAGACTAAAATTGATCTGGCTTGTGAGCCCATGTCTTTAACCTTTCCATGACTTTGGCACTGTTCCTACGTGAAATTGGCTGCTCCAAAGTTTGTACACACAGATTAGCTTAGTGTGATTTGGATGAGCCCCTTATACCTCTCCCTCTCCCAACACTCCCCTCATGATCGCTGGCCTTTTAAAACCATCCTCTCTCAGTACCTGTGACACACCCTTTGTCTGAGGAGCATCTTGGAAGCAGAGAAGAGCTGGGACAGTTTGCACTTAAACCACAAGACAGCACTTTGCCTTTAGAAGGCTGCTCTCTGAGAAGCCCTGGGCTGGGCTAAACACTGCCAGGCACCAGCACAGGGCATGGCACGTAACAGGTGCTCAATAAATACTGGATGGATCTGAATTTTCAAAAGGGAGATGGGTGTCCCCCCCCCCCACTCTCAGGAAGTGAGCCTGCTGCTAAAATCTATTCTGAGTGTAGGTGGGGTGTGGCCCTAGGAATTAAATGGCCCATAATGCAGTGATTCCCAAACTTTGCTGCACATTAGAATCGCCTAGGGAGTTTTAAGGATCCAGATGTCTACTGGGCACTTAGTACTAATTACATCAGAATGTCTGGGGGTGAAATCAGGCATCAACATTTTTTACAGACCCAAGATTCCAAGGCGCATGTGCTAAGGGAAGTTGACTTTAAAAACTAAGGTCGCGGCTCCGCACGTGTGGCTCAAGCAGCTAAGGCGCCAGTCACGTACACCTAAGGTAGCTGGGTTCGAATCCAGCCCAGGCCCGCCAAACAACCATGATGGCTGCAACCAAAAAATACCCAGGCGTGGTGGGCGCCTGTAATCCCAGCTACTTGGCAGGTGGAGGCAGGAGACTTGCTTGAGCCCAGGAGTTGGAGGTTGCTGTGAGCTGTGATGCCATAGCACTCTACCCAGGGCGACAGCTTGAGGCTCTGTCTCAAAAAAAAAAAAAAAAAAAAAAAACAACAACAGTTAAGGTCACAGTGCGCTTGTGGTCTCTAGATTGGAAAGGGGCAGCTGCGCCTGACTTGACTTTGTGGCAGGAGGAGGAGGAGGAGCACAGCTGTGGACCTCTGACTTGCCTATTGTGTTCAGTGGTCTCGGTGGCCGCCCCGCCCCTCCTCTTCCTGCTCCTCCTCCGCTTCTTCTTGCTGCTGCCTCATTGGCTGCCTGGTGAAGACAGGCACGTTTCTAAGGCTCCTCCTATCTCTGTGGGTTGCTGGAGGTAGTCTTCGGTTTTCAAGATATCTGAGCCCGGCATGTAGGGGGCTGCAGGCAGAGTCACACCTGGCCTAGAGTGAAAGTGGCTGCCTGGGCAGAGGCCCCCACCTACTGCTTGGGCCGCTCCCTGAGGCTGGGTCAGCTCCTGGCAGTGCTGCTCGACCTCAGAAAGGAATCCTTTGTTCCCTCCCACACTGCACAGGGAGGACATTGCCCTATGCCCGAAGGCAGCTGGGGCCTCTGGTCTGACCTTCCAGGTCTCATGTCATGAAACCTGCAGGAAGGGTCAAAAGTCTCACCTGTGCAGGGGAGAAGGACTAACCAGCATGACCTTGCCCTGATTTCTCCACAGCTCCATCCCTCTTTGAACAGAAAAAGAAAGAGAAAATTCCAAATGACATGGGAAACCAGGGGAGGGGGAAGTATAGTGAGAGTAAGAGAATTATTGGCACATGAGAAAGAAGTGAGGATAAAAACACAGGAGGGAAGAAACATGACAATTCTTCTAATAAACCTACAAGGCTTTGGAAAGACATTTAAGTATTAAAAAAAAAAAAAAAGTAAACTGTAAACCTAAGCCTTTCCGAGCCTTCAGAGGGGAGAATCTGACCCCTGACCCACCCAGTTCCTGGCAAGATATATTGCTATGGGGACAGAAGACCAAAAGATTTCTGAGAAAACCTGAAACTACTTAAAAGGGAAGCAGGAGCTGGTCTCTCCTAGTTTACTGTAACTTAATTCAAGAGCAGGAGTGACTTCTTTGTGAAAGGATCACTGTCAAATTCAAGGCAGCAGAGTTCTTCTTAAAACTGGTTGAATTTTGTCTTCTGGCCATTGCATCTGTCTGCTCCTGAGTTCTGATCTTTGTTCGCTCGGCTGGATCATTACAAAAGGAACTTTGCAGATGAGATAGACGAAAGGGGGAGGTGAAGCCAAACGTCTTATCTTCTTTGGTGTATTTGCTGGGCTAAAACCACGTTCTTTCACACGGCTGAGTGATTGTGGGAAACGAAGAATTCTGATAGAGGACATCTGATAAATATTCCGATTTGATTGAACAGTCTCCTGCTGGTGACACATACACTTGTTGTCCTGAAGGCTGTGATCTTGGCCAAGTCATCTGATGTTTTGGGGCTTCGGTTTCCTCACTTACAAAACAAGAACTTTCCATCTTTAAATGTTCAACAAACATTAACTCCAGGCACTAGGAATACAGATGCCCTTGAGAAGTAAAAAGTCTGGGGTAGGGATGAGACCAGTAACCAGATGATTACGTAATAGCAGAACCATGAGATGACAGAGGTGGGGCAGTTAACATCAGAATTCTACATCTACCTGTATGTGTAGTGTGTATGTGCTCATGTGTGTGTGCATGTGTGTGTGCATGCTGTTGATACAGAGGGCCACTGTGGCATTCCCTTAGAAAACCAATTACTGGTTTTATAACTTGCCTCATAGTTTAGAGCAGCGGTTCTCAACCTGTGGGTTGCGACCCACAGGAACTGTCTTAAAGGGTCGCGGCATTAGGAAGGTTGAGAACCACTGGTTTAGAGAGTCAAATAGACTAATCATGCCCTAATCCTGCCTGTGAAAACAACTCTTTGTATCTGCATTCCAAAGGAAAAGTTTGAAATTGAGCAGGGGTGAAAATATATATCATTGCCTTTTGTGACACCTAATCACAGGGGCATAGACTGCAAACAAACATTTAACATAAGCTATAACCATAATGTACTAAATAGTTTTTAACAAAATGAGTGGGCAGTTGAAATTGTAGCATTACTAATGTTTATTTGTAAACTGGAGGTAGAGTAATGGGTAAGAATTTAGAAATATGTGCTAATTCATAAACATAGGCTACCAAGTCACGGGCAAGCATTGCATTAAAATAATTCCAGCAATGAGTGGAAGTTCCCCCGCCCCAGTATAACCACGCAATTCATCAATGTCAGGGCGTCTTGCTCCCAGGGCGATCCAGCTGACTTCCCACGTACTGAATCGAAACCGTGCACCTCCGTGTCAGGGCGCCCAAGCACTTCAAAGGTGCCCCTTCAACACGTGGTTTCTCCTCATAATTACTTCTGTGTTTCCCTTCTGGTACTCATTTAAATGCTAAATAGAAGTTCTCCAAGACTAGAGACTCACCATTGTAACCTGGAGCAACCTCAGAGTGAAATTGAAATCAATCGCACCCCATGTGGGTACAATTATAGTAACTTAATGAGCAGGAATATCAAACGATCATTTTCTGGGATGCAAACACACTTTGTTCTGTGAGTGAGGGTGACAGGTACTTGTCAGATGGTTTCCAGAGTTTTGTTCTGAAAGCCTTCAGTGAAGAGGCATGGAGAGCTTTGAGAAGACTCCAGGGGTAACCACCATGTGGGGAAGGTTACAACCCTGTGATCACTCAGCTGGGAGGACAGGGGAGACGCTCCCTGCTGTGTGTGGCAGTTTCATGGGTGTGGGTGGTGTGATTAAAGGACACAGTGCTGTCACTGAGGCCAGCACAAGGTGGACAGCCTGAAGGCCTGAGGAGGCCAGAGGGGAGCCAAGACCCTCTCTGATGGTGGGTGTTGGCTGTGCCCATCACCTTGGGGAGGTCTTTGAGCCCAGGCCACATCCTCGATCCACAGACATGGCCAGTGTAGACCCTGCATATTCCACAACCCAGAGGGAACAGGCAAAAGACTAGAACTGAAAGAGTACAGGACATGCCTCCCTTAAGGAGCCAGAAGTCTGTCAAATATTCTGGGAAAGGAGACATAACCAGTGAGCTCTGGGTACTCGCCTGAGCAAAATGGGTGGGAATCTGGGCCCCCATGAGGGATGTGAAAGGCGACACCTCAGGACCTGCCAGCTCCCTGTGTTTTCATGGAGGCAGCTACCTGGGCTTCAGTCCGCACCTGCCCGGTGCCCACCTCACCTGCATCCCTGGAGCCCTCCGACCAGTGCCTCTCAAAAGTGTTCGCGGACCACCTGAATCATCTGGAGTGCCTGTGACAACACAGACTTCTGATTCGGAACTCAGAATGCAGAAGGGATAGGGAGGCAGGAATCCAATCCGCTCTGTAAACAGATATTCCCTGGTGATGTTCGTGGACTGGAAGCCTGGCACTTTCACCCTGGAATGCGGGACATGAACAGGCACAGAGGAACTTCACTTTTCCCAGAAAGTTTGTTCTCAGTCCAGAATGGTCTGTCCTCTCTTTCTATTCCTGTTCTCCCTTTCCTTTCATTCTCTCTCTTTCTCTGTCTCTCGCTCTCTGTCTCTCTCTCCCACCTCTTTACCATGGGCTGGGCCAGGCCAGGCACTATTTGGTCTAGTTGAGGAGATAGACATCTGAACAAATAATCACAAAATGCTCTGTGACACGAGCAGTAGTAAAAGCAGGTTCAAAGTGTTCCAGGGGCAGAGGAGATGTAATAAATTCAGAGGAGCAAATGGGAGGTACTCCAAGGTCAAGGTCAGAAAAATCTTCAAAGAATTGGCCTTGAGTTGAGCCTTGAAGGAAGAACAAGAATTTGTAGATTGAGAAAGAAGGAAAAGGCATTGAAAATGGACAACCAGACAGAGTCACACAAGTTTGAGACATATTTGGGCTTGCCCTCCAAATAGTGGTTATGTTGACAGAGTTATTATTATTGGTTTTTAACTTTACACTCAGCCCTGCAGAATGAACTCATCCTCCCAAGGACTCTTCTTAGCTACCCAGAAGTTTGGTTGAGATTGGAAAATGCTTAGTGGTCTTGCTCTGAGCACATGGCTGCTGCTGGAATTAGCATGAGCGAGTGGGGAGTGGGGGCTGTGCCAGGGGAGCCCATGAAAGCAGGCTCTAAAGTGGGCTGGGGGTAAACCACAGTCCTCGACAAGGTGTTGGGTTATCCTCTGTTCTCTTCAGAGCAAAATGCATTGTTTGGGTCTGACAGCTATCAAGTAGCACCCTGGGGTGCCTGCCACTTGGTCACCACAGGCATGGCTTAGCTGAATGTTTTGACCTTTTAAAATAATACTTGTAAGATGGATATCTGAAAGTGGGCTGGGAACAATGCACCCATTCAAAAACTGGAATCCCACAGTTCCTGCAGTGGTGGGGAGAGCCACACGCAGACATTAAATAGAAAGTCAGGAAGCCTGGGTGCTGTTCCCAGTTCTGTTTCCTGGGTGGCAGCTGGATGACTTTAGTCACATCTTTTGCCTTTCTGGGTGTCAGTTTGGCTCAACTGTGCAGTGACTAGATGATCTCTATGACTTTGTCTAGCTGTGAATCTATAATTCTACCAGATTATTTTTCAAAGCTGTAGGATCTGATTGGCACTATTATTATTAATCCCATTACCAGCAAATTGGGGATTTGTACAAGGAGATCTTTGGACATCATGAGGATAGTCATCACCTTGTTGCTTATAATAATGTCAAATTATACCACATCTTACTGGTGTGTGGTTCATAAAGTGTGCATTTATTCCTAGCTTGATTCAGTAATATCACATTGGTAGCTTGAGATCAGCCATGGTGGGAGAATTTATACCATGGACATAGGTCAATGCTACTTATCAGGATCCCTTCCCCCACTCATCCCACTTCCTGCCCCACCATGGGAAAACATGCTGGTGGTTAAACTTAGCGGCATTACAGCACATCACAGGTTATGATGTCTCTAAAAGGATCCATAACATTAAATTTTAGAAATCAAATCATATTTTAAGTGGCTGTTTGAATTATGATTTTAATAATACTGAAAAGCTAGTTGTTTAAAAAATGCACTGAAGTGTTTTTCAAAGTCAGGATTGTTGATATATATGCCCACATGAGAGAAAAACTCAATTCAGTTCAAGTTGGGGGGAGGGGATAGAGAGGAGGATGGAGGGGGCTTGTTTTACTCCCACCTAATGGGCACAATGTAAGGGTGTATGGCACACCTCCGAGGTGCAAGACACAACCATAACAGGGACCTAACAGGTGCAAACATTATATCCTAATTGTTTGTACCCCCGTATTAATCTGAAACTTAAAAAAAAGAATTGTTGGTGTATACTTTTGATACAACAAAATTTGTTGATTTTAAGCACATGCTTCTATGAGTTTCAACAAATACACGTAGTCATCTGACCACGGTAGTCACCACAGTGTTAGGACTGTGTGTCCTGTTCCACTTGAAGTTAGGTGCGGCCATGTAAACTTTTTTGCCAGTGAAATGGAAGCTGTGATAGTGTCATTTGGGGGCAGGAGCTTTACGTGGCCGGGTCATCAGAAGAGAACAATATTGGGCAAAAATCACGGTCATGACTGTGAACTAGTTGGCTAAAATGTGATGCAAATAAAAAAATCAAACCCCATTAGCATTCGAGGCCCTTCATATACAAAATCTCCAACTGTATCGTCATCTTCATTTCCAGACCTTCCCTCCTGGTATTCTAGCCACACCAGGTGTTAGAATTTCCTTGATGATGTGACGACAATAATTACTAAGACTAATATACTCACTGAGCACCTAGGATGTGCTGCCCCCTGTTGTAAATAACTCACTCACGTTGTCTTATCCGAAGGCCCACATCTCTGCTTCTGTGTTCTTAACTTGGTAGTCTCACCTTTTTTTGTTCTAAAAATATTCTACTTATCCTTTATAATACAGTTCAAGTAGCTCCTTCTTGAAGTGTCCCTGATAAAATTAATTGCTTCACCACTAGGCTTCCAGAGCATTTTGTGCAAAATTCCTATTGTGCTATTATGATCTGTCTATTTCTGTGTTTTCCCCATACCCTGTTCCCACACCTGGACTTCATACCTACTGAGGCGCTAATCTCAGGTGCAGATATCAGGGCAGGGAGGAGAGGGGCTCCATGTCTGGAGGAAGGGGTGAGTAAGGGCAGCGTAGGGGGGATGCACAAGCTTTCAACACCAAGCATGGAAAAGTAGGTACAAAGCTGGCCCGAGGAATCTGCTGTAACTGAATTTTAGGCCAAAGGATCAAGTGAATCTTTGAAAAGAAAATCCTCTTATTTTAGGTCATTAATGGGTGGATTTGGATTTAGCCTGAGTAGACCTTGATCTCTCTGTCAAATCTAGACCAGCTACCAATAAACCCTGGCATGACCTAGTTAGGTTTTAACATTGGGGTTAGTACAGATGGCTCCTGTTTCCAAAATGTAACAGTGCTTCTGTGGTAGGAGAGAGATTGTCTGACTATGACCCTACGTGCCCACCTTAGATTATCAGGTGGAAGAGCTGCAGGATGGGGTCTAACTCTCTCTCACAGCTGGGGAGGTTACGCCCAAGCTCCTCTTTCCACGGGACAAGTTATCTCCTCCCCAGGATAACATCTTGAGTCCCAAGGTCCCCCAAGAGCTGAGAGTTTGCATTCCCAGATAATTCTTGTGAACAGCCAGCGCCCAAGTCCAGGCTTCCTGGAGACAAAGCAGTTTGATTACCTCCCCACAGACAAAATTGCTCTTCTACTTGCCCTAATAAAAGGGAGATTATGAGGATGGGGTTGGGGGAGGGTGCTCCCCTCCCCAAGGTGTCCCTCCCACAAATCCACTCAGCAGAGCACATTGGCCTCAGCCAGTCTTTTTATCTCCTCTCATCAGGCTGACTCTGACTTTATCAGTTTCTTCTTTTCCTCCCTAAAGCCTATTCTAAGGCCTAACCCATGTTGTGTGATGTCGTGGGATTTATCCCTAATCTTGGCAGAGGACAGGTGGAAATTTAGGATGGACCCATCTTACAGAAAAATTCCCCTCCCAAAATTGAATAAACAGTGTCCATAACCAGTTAGGATTTCACAATTTGCAAAACGTATTCAGACACATTTCATTCTTCATCCCCTCAAAAAACATGTAGGGTGGGCTCAGCGCCCATAGCACAGTGGCTACAGTGCCAGCCACATACACTGAGGCTGGTGGGTTCGACTCCATGCCCTGGGCCTGCTAAAACAACAATGAGAACTGTAACAAAAAATAGCCAGTAACTGAGTCCCAGTTACTGGGAGGCTGAGGCAAGAGAATCACTTAAGCCCAAGAGTTTGAGGTCACTGTGAGCTATGACGTCACGGTACTCTACTGAGGGTGATATAGTAAGACTCTGTCACACACACACACACACAAAAATCATGTGGGATAGAGACAGCTCTATTTTTTATGGGTGAGGAAACTGAGGCTAAGAAGGTACAGAGTGTTGCCTGAGGTCTTACAGGGGATTAGCAGCGGATTCAGGATGTTGAGCAAGCCTTTCTTCCTTGCTACCATGCTACACTGCTCCTGCGCTCCCAGACACAATGAATCTGACCACCAGGGCCATCTACTCTTTCATGCTTCCTATAAAATGTTTCATGCTATTGACAGTTCAGCTTTATATCAAATTACATTTACACAGTAGAGCTTGCCCCAGCCAACCACAGCGAGTCTTGCAGAGAATGGGGAAATGTAATTCTCCTCCAACAAAGACAGCACAAATAAAGAACACTTTCAGAAAAATCTAAGAAAAAGTTAACAGGGTGGGTTTCTGCATGCCACCCGATCTGGCTGATGAAAATTCAATGACCGTAGAGGCCCACACGGAGGCAAAGAAAGCAGAATATGTATACGCAGATGTCTGCAGGGTCAGACCAGGGAGAGGCAAGTGAGAAGCACACCCCTGCATGTGCACACCTCGGAGAGCGAGAGGGCCCCACTAACTTCGGTGCCCTGGGCTCCTTCATCGCCTCATCCCAGTCCCAGCTTTGGTACATGGGTCACTATGAAAGTTTTGAGACAGACTGTTAGGGTCTGTAAAATAATGTAAAATAATGATTTTACTTCCAATAAACACAGTTGACAGCATCCTTTCTGATTCGCCTGTGCAAGTTCCAACTTGCTCACCTTAGCAGTGTTGCAGGGAGCATTTGTTTCCGTCCATGTAGATTTTACATTTCTTGATTTTTGTGTATCTCAAAACTTTTGTAATGACCCCTATATACTGCGTGTCCTCATCTTGGGCTGATCCTGGGGAGCAATGATGAAGGCTATGCCCCCAGAAGGAGAGCAGAAGCAAACTAGAAACAAAAGAAAGCTAGATCCAAGTCATCTTGCCTACATGGGACCAGCTACAGAATTTGCAGGGTCCTGGGGAAAACAAAAACGTATGTCACTTTTTGGAGAATTATTAAGAACTTTAAGAAAGTGACAGCAGAGCATTAAATCAAGCCCAGTCTTTTCTTTCTTTCTTTCTTTTTTTTTTTTTCCCAGAGCTTTAAGCTGTCACCCTGGGTAGAGTGCCATGGCATCACAGCTCACAGCAACCTCCAACTCCTGGGCTTAAGCAATTCTCCTGCCTCAGCCTCCCAAGTAGCTGGGACTACAGGTGCTCACCGCAATGCCTGGCTGTTTTTTGGTTGCAGACGTCATTGTTGTTTGGCAGGCCTGGGCTAGATTCAAACCCGCCAGCTCAGGTGTATGTGGCTGGCACCTTAGACACTTGAGCCATAGGCGCCGAGCCAAGCCCAGTCTTTCTAAGAGCAGGGCTCTGCACAGGCCCTGTGCCCATGAAGCTGGTCCAGAGCCCACACATGTCCCAACTCCCTGCGTCCTCTGTCAGAGGCATGGTGGTCACAATAAGACTCCTTCTTTAGCCAGATTCAGATCGATGAGCAAGTACCAGATTGCCTAGGAGAACACCTGCAGGAAGTCTAGATATCTGTGGTCACTAAAATAGCACCAGGATGGGATTCAGAAAACATGAGTCCTACGTTTGGGCCTGTCTTAGATACTATTACGATGTAGAACGCTGGGCTCATCACAGAATGCCTTTGCACACTACTGTCCTGGGTTGGGTTGGCTTGTGCCTTTGGACCTTTGGGTCATGAACTCTTAAGGGCTCAAGATTATTATCTGTGTTTGAAGAATTATTTAGATTCAGAACAAATGCAACATATCAAAATTATTTATCTCTTCTCTACAGGTATGACCATTTTAAAAGGTAAATATGTTGTGGTTAATAAAAATATGAATTTATTAAAAAACATTATCGAACTTACACTAGCTCTTTGTCAACTGTTGTTTTGGTTTTCAATCAAATAAATTTAACAAAAGCAATTAGAAGTACTTTCTGGCCAGATGCAGTGCCTCATGCCAATAATCTTAGCACTTTAGGAGGCCAAGGCGGGAAGATTACTTGAGACTAGGAATAGGAGACCAACCTGGGTGATAGTGAGATCCCTGTTTTTACAAAAAATAAAGACATTAGTCAGGTGTGGTGGTGTGCTCCTGTATTCCCAGCTACTCTGAAGGCTGAGGTAGGAGGATCATTTGAGCCCAGGATTTTGAAGTTGCAGTGAGCAATGACTGGGCCACGGCACTCTGGCCCAGGTGAAAGAGAAAGAGACCCTGTCTCAAAAATAAAATGAAATAAAATAATAAAATAAAAAATAAAGTAAAATAAAAAGTTTCTGAAGGCTCTCATTCTTCTGTTTTTCATCTGTTCTCAGACAGGCAGCTGTCTGGGCACCACACTTATTCCCAGTATTTATCTGGGATCCCACTGTAAGCTTACAATTAATCCAGAACTTTACCCCCCCCCCGGATTTCACTTGGGCATTATGGATTTGATTTCATTATGTGTTGCTCATTTTTTACTGAGCACCTACTGTGTTCCAGGCACTGATTTCAGCAGCACGGAAATCGTGAATATAAGACAAAAATCTCCCTTTTTATAAAGTTTACATTCATGTAGGGAGAAACAGAAAATAAATCAGTATAGATGGTAGGTGTGACATGCTGTGAACAAAAGTAACGCAGAGACGGGAGGCAGCAGAGCCACGTATCTGCCTGGTTATCTAAAGTTTGGTGTCTCCCTTCCCTCTGCAGCCATCTCCTTGCCATTCTCCCTCCGGCAGCCTCTCTCCCAGCCCCAGATCTGTAATTTGCACTATTTCCCATCTGTCCCTATTTGCATGGATAACGACAAAGTTCGAGGGTTCTATTGCTTCTCCCTCCCTCTCTTTCTTTGTCATACATCATAGTGCAAAGGGAATGATGTAATGCACATCCTACTCATCTGATGATCACATCTGTACTAGTTTCCTTAGGCTACTGTAACAAATTACTACAAATACAGTGGTTTAAAACCATGCCAATTCATTTTCTTGCAGTTCTGGAGGCCAGGAGTCTGAAATCAGGAGAGAATGTGTTCTCCGCCTCTTCCAGCTTCTGCTGGCTGCCCATGTTCCCAGCGGCCTCAGTCCAGGATCTTCAAACCTCCCTCTGTTCCATCTTCACACCCACTTCTCTTTGCCTGTCCGTGAAATCGCCTTCTGCTTCTCCCTTACAGAGATGCTTGTGGAGGGATTTGGGGCCCGCCTAGAATCCAGGGCAATCTCGTCATCTCGAAATTCTTAATGCAAACACATCTGCAAAAACTCTCTGCTAGGGTAAGGTAACATGTACAGGTTGCAGGCATTAGTATCTGATACCCGTTAGGGGCTGTCTTTCTGCCCACTGCAACACTCTCAGCAATGCACTCATTTCCCTGCCTACCTCTAGTGTTAATCCAGTTCTTTCTCAGCTCTGGTTACAAAATGCTTAGGGAGGAGCCTGATGATTCATGCTCACAGGCAGACAAATGTGTGCAGGACAAACAGATGAAACAAAACTTTCTATTTGCCTTTAAGATATTCTGTAACTGAAAGTAAAATCCCCGCCCTGAATGTCTTAAACCTCTACCACATCCCCTGGGGAAGATCCTAGATCTAGGAGTGAAATACGACAAACCACAAATTGAACGTCTTCCTGGATCATTTTCTCTAGTAGAGAAAAGAAAGTTACATAAACATTCCCCCAGGGTGGTTTTCTTTAGAACAGAGTAAACACCAAGTTGCCACCCACCTTAGTTTCTCTTTTCTCATTTCTTGACCTTTCCCTAAACTACTCCCTGCTCCTTGAACACCTGTGCTGTGGTAGCAGGGCTGTGGCTGCTGCCCGGTGTCCGCTCCTCAGGGCCTGCCCACCATAGTACCGGTCGCCAAGGCTGGCTTGGGTGAACTGTGTGCCAGGCACTGCGCTCACCACATCATAGGGCTCCACCAGCGGTTGTGAATGGGTGTCAATAGTCTCATTCACTTGCTAGCCCAGGGATCAGCCACTGTGAAATGCCAATGATAAATACTTCAGGATTTGCAGGCCTTTCCTTAATACACTAAGGTATTGTACGCCTGTAAGTGAAAGGACTAGACACAGGAAACTCAGAACTCAGATGCTAACATTGTATATCAAAGGGCCATCTCCCCGAAATAGAAAGCTGCTTGTTCAAAATAAAGATCATTAACCACTAGATCAGGCTATTGAGGAAAATTTCTGCAGTTTCCTCCTTGTAGTGATTCTCGAAAATCTTGCCAAAAAAGAATGGTCTCTCAAACTTTGAAAAATACGGATGCTTGGGCCCCATCGCAGGCTAACTGAACCAGAAGCTCTGAGGATGGAGATATGTACGTTTACAAAGCTCGTCAGGTGACTCTGATGTGTACCCAGGGTTGAGTTATTTGGTGGAATGGATCAGGTTTATTGGGGGTAGAACTGACACACAATGTGTTGTACATGTTTAAGTGTATAATTGGAAACATTTTCACTTGTCACTCATACTCCGCATCAAAAACACACACACGCTCACACACACACTCTCTCTCACACACACATCTGGAAAGCTAACCACCCCTTCATTCATCATTCTAGAAAGTCTCCTCCTGTTTCTCCGTAATCCCTCCCTCCTTCCACTGGCTTCAAGCAACCTGACAATGATATGCCTTGGTGTAGATTCTGGTGCTTAGATTTGTTAAGATTCTTGGTTCTCTAGGTTTACACTTTTCATCAAATTTAGAAAATTTCTGGTCGTTATTTCTTCACATATATTTTTTCTTTCCTCCCTTTCTCTGTCTTATCTTCGGGGAATCCAGTTAGATGTCTGTTGGGCTATTTGAAGTTATCCCATCTCTCCTGGAAGGTTTTTCATTTTTAAAATAAATTCCTTTTTGGATAGTTTCTATTTCTGTCTTAAATTTCTCTTATGTTTTCTTCTGTCATGTCCAGTCCAGTCTGCTATTAGTTGTATGTAGTATATCGTTCATCTCAGGGATTGTAGTTTTTATCTCTAAATAAAAGTTTGATTTGGATTTTTTCAATACGTTCCATGTCTCAACTTGATTTTTGAATATATGGAACACATTTTGAACACAGCTATAATGCCTGTTTTAATGTTCTCGTTGGCTTGTCTTAACCTCTCTGTTAGTTCCGGATTGACTCATCCCCTTATGATGGGTGATGTTTTTCTGCCTCTTCCCATATCTATAATCTTCCACTGAATGACAGACATTCTGAATTTTACAGGGCTGGATGCTGGGTATTTTTGTATTCCTATAAATGTTCTTCACCTTTGCTTTCAGATGCAGCTGAGTTGGAAACAATTTGATCCTTTTGCGTCTTGTTTTTATGATGGCTAGGTGGGTCTGGATCTGGGCATGGCCCAGTTCTGAGGGAGAGACATCCCAGGACTCTACCCAATGCCCCATGAATAATGACACTTTCCAGTCCAACCAGTGGAAAGAGCCACTATTCCTGGCCCAGTGTGAATGTCAACACTATTCCGTCTAATCCTCTTGGGTGACTTTCCCTGGACTCACTAGTTTTCTTATATACATGTACTGATCCTGCTGGATCTGCTGCACTGATGTCTGCTGAATGCTCCAGGGGGCCCCTCTAAGAAATCCTAATCTCCAGGCTTCTCTGCGGGCAGCTCTGTCATCTCCCTTACGTGGTCCTGTGAATTCTGTCCGCCTGGCCTCTCAGCTCTACCTCCTTGACTCACAGAGTCCGTTGGGCCCTGCCTGAGTTTCCCCTCCCTGTACCCGCCTGAGACACTCTCTCCAGGCTGTCAGCTGGGCAACTGCAGCCATCACTTTGTTTCCAGACTCTCGGATATCAGTTTTTTTTCTTATCTGATCCTGGTGTCTTAAAAACTGTTACTTTATAAACAGGGTGTCCTTAACGTGCACCCACACAAGCATGATGGACACCCTGTACACGGCTGTTTTAGATCCCTATTGCTCTACCTTGGCCTTAAGAGTTAGTCTAGAACAGTGATTCTTAACTCTGGGGTGTACATGGAAATCACCTGGGAAGCTTTAAAAAAATAACTGTTGTTTCTGTTCCCAACTGAGAGATTCTGATGTAACCGGTCTGGGGGGTGGCCTTGGCATTAGAAGCATGTACGTGATGTCACTGGGCTGCCAAGATTGAGAACGGGGTATAGACACTTCCAGCTGGATTATAATCCAGGCTTGGGATTCTATAACTGGAGTTTTATATTTCTTTGCTGTTGATACTACAGTGATAACTAAACTGAAACAGATCCTGCACATTTGATGATAGATCTACTTAATTTGTTATTTAAAAAACTATAGAATTTCATCAAATTTACTCTAGTTCCTTGGGGCTCAATAAATATTTACTTTTTGGGTAAAAAAATAAAAACAAAAACCCAAATTCCCAAACAAAGAACAAACCTGGGCTTATCATTGCAGTGATTACAATATGGCAACAAAAACTATAATGGATTAAACATCTAAACTTAAAAAAAGAATCACTTCCAGATTGGTCTTAATGAATGCTCTCATAACAAGTGCTGGGTCTATTATACTAACTATTTACTGCTTAATTGCTTAACAGCTAATTAAGAATACTATTATGCTTTAAGGGCATACTACAGAGCTGGATTTTTGCATAATTTATTCAAATGATGGTAATAAAAATCTACACATACCAACACATTTTTGGTGGCCAGATGGTTTTATTTCATGATTTCCCAGAGTCTGGCGCTGAAAACAACTGAAGTCAGAACCTTCTTCCATTCACAGGAGAGCTGAGCTTAGGATGAGATGGGCTTGCTTAGGGTCTTTGTACCTTTAAGTTGAGTTGGAAGGCAATGTTCTCAAATTTCCCAATGAGAATCTAGCTGGGACTCTTATTCTGTGGGTCTTGGCTCCACACTAGGCTAGCTACACATACTGGTAGAATTTCCCTCAGAATCTATACTAACTTTTTGCATGGGACGAGAATTCCTTCCAGGGCCAGGAGGCCAGAATGTGAGAGAGGATTGGGTAGCACTGGGTTCTGACCTCCTGACATTTTTTTCACTTCTATTCATGATTCTCCCCCTTTTCTTATAATCTTTTCAAAGTATCTTCAGAAGTTTCTAATTCTTGAGTGTCCATTAGAAACTAACAAAGGTATGTACTTGACCTGGTATCATACATCCTACTTGGTCCAGGGCCAGGGTGACCAGATTTTAACATTTGTAAGGTGGGACAACATGGCCGGGGCGGTAGGGGAGGGGCAGGGTGGGCCGGGGGGCAGAGCCTGACAACAATGCAAACTTTGATAAGCAGTTCTCCATAATCACTTCTCAACAATTATTTGTTATTATTACAGTTTAACATTATAAAATTAACAAAAATAATATAAAACTCATATTCTGGCGAAATAGCCACATGGCAGCTGAAAACTGTATAATTCCCTTCCTGTTCTCACGCCCGTTTGTGCAGTCTTTCCAAAAATCGGGACTTTTTTAAAACGCCGAGGACACGGGACAAATTATTGAAAAGCAGGACTGTCCTGCCAAAAGCAGGAAGTCTGGTCACCCTAGTAATGTGGCATCACAGCTCACAGCAGCTCCTGGGCTTAGGCGATTCTCTTCCCTCAGCCTCCCAAGTAGCTGGGACTACGGGTGCCCACCACAACGGCCGGCTATAATTCAAGTCCTTTCTTATACTGTTATTGCTTCTTATACCTATGCACATGCTTCAGTGTCCAGATCTACCATTTAGGCCTTCGCAAATAACCTGTTTCCTGTCATTTCTGATTTTGGAAGTCTTGCTTACCTAGTTTACCTAGGCCCAGTCAATTGCAACCTCCTCCAGGAAGCCTTACATGCTTTACTTCATCTCCAGTTTCTTCTCTGAAGACAAAATTCCCCTCCCCCCCCAGATGCTTCCAATGCAGTTGTGTGCTTCCTGTAGGACCTTCCCCAAGGCTTTTGTGCCATTGGAGTATAAAACAAAGAAGCATCTGCAAGAGCATACCAGTAGCTCACTTTCATAAGTCTCTGCAGCTGAACACAGTTCCCTAGTAATACTAAAGACTAAGTGGTCAGCTCAACCAAGAGGGATTATTTCCCAGACACAACCACAGTTGTCTCTCAGAAGACTTCCTCAGAGTACTTTACTAGGCTACAATAACAGAAGCTGAAGGACAGTGCTTCCCCAAGTAATTTTTTCACAGACTAAGGGTGTACACAGACAGAGGCAGAAACTTCAAAGCCTTCACCAGCAGCAAAGGTGAATTAACAGGGGAAATGCAAAATAAAGACCTATTCTCATTCTCGAAGTCTCATCTTTGCCAAAGGGCCATAATTTCTCATGTTGCAGATAATAATGTGCAAAATCATCTTCTGTTCCCCAGTTATATAGATCCCAGCTAGTGCTGGGGAGGCAGAACAAACAAGAGACACGCCCGGAGCACACAATGCCTGTCACAACTTTCGCACTAGAGTCCCTTGGCCTCCACCAAGCTTTACCTGGTGCCACTGTTCCTCACCCTTTCTCACCTCTAAGAAATAAGCCCTTGCTGGAGGCACCATATGCATGTGTCATTCCATCTTTCCTGATAACAGAAGCCTCTCCCAGCTGCACAGGCTCTAACCTCTATAATTATTCTCACTAGAGAATAGATAATGAAAGTGGCTGCGGATTCAGCTATGAAATCCATTTAGTTTGAGAAGTATTGTCTTAGCTTTTTATGAACATTTTTATTACTAGTTATTTCTATTAAAACAATGGGTGTGTCCTCTGGATAGCCTTGTCAATGGGAGAAGGGGGAAAAAGTAGAAGTCCTAATAACTATTGATTTTTCTAGCAACAAACCACGACTGAAAAGGCTTTCACAGTCTTGTAATTAATACTACAATATTAGGTGCCAGTAACACTCATATTAGAATCCCCTATCTGCTTTTTTTTTTTTTTTGAGAAAGAGTCTCACTTTGTCACCCTCTGTGGAGTGTCATAGCGTCATAGCTCACAGCAACTTCAAACTCTTGGGCTCAAGCAAATCCTCTTGCCTCAGCCTCCAGAGTAGCTGGGACTACAGGCACCTGCCACAAAGCCTGGCTATTTTTGTTGTTAGTGTTGTTTGTTTGTTTAGCAGGCCCAGGCTGGGTTTGAACCCACCAGCCCTGGTGTGTGTGGCCAGCACCCTAACCACAGAACTATGGACGCCAAGCCACTATCTGCTATTTTTTTTTTTTTGAGACAGAGTCTCACTATGTTGCCCTCAGTAGAGTGCCCTAGCATCACAGCTCTCAGCAACCTTAAATTGCTGGGCTTAAGTGAGTCTCTTGCCTCAACCTCCAGGGTAGCTGGGACTATAGGTGCCTGCCACAACACCTAGTGATTTTTTTATTACAGTTGTCATTGTTGTTTAGCTGGCCCAGGTCGGGTTCAAACCCACCAGCCTTGGTGTATGTGGCTGGCGCCATGGCCAGTGTGCTACCAGTGCCAAACCCCTATCTGCTATTTTTTTTTTTTAGATAGAGCCTCAAGCTGTCACCCTGGGTAGAGTGCCATGGCATCACAGCTCACAGCAACCTCCAACTCTTAGGCTCAAGCGATTCTCCTGCCTCTGCCTCCCCAGTAGCTGGGATTACAGATGCCTGCCACAATGCCCAGTTATTTTTTGGTTGCAGTCGTCATTGTTGTTTGGCAGGCTTGGGCTGGATTTGAACCCCCCAGCTCAGGTGTATGTGGCTGGCGCCTTAGCCGCTTGAGCCATAGGAGCCAAGCCAGCTATCTGCTATATTTAAACTCTTGTGCCTTTGTTACCTTGCCCATATTTTATGCATAGTTAATACCCTCTTTAAAATGGCAATAATAGCAGTCTTACAAAGAGGGTCTGATAGAATTTGGTGAAACAACTCGTGAAAAGGTCTGAGCACGAATCTTGGTCTTAGTCAATTAGTGGAAGCTGAGGCTGTTTTCTAAATACCATTATCATTTCCATGATCAACATTATCATCTTCACTACCACAGCCATCACCATCATCATTTCCAGTACTCTCATGTGCCTCTCGAAATGACTGTTGCTGTCCCAGTGACATCACTTGGGTTCATAGAACAGTGAACCAGGAAGCAAGGAAGACACTCATCTGCATTTTTGCCACTGGCCAGCGTGTTCCACCTGTGACTACTTCTAATGCTCAGAAAATAAATTAAGCCACTGGGAAGATTAGAGGAGCATTCAAGGTGGCAGATAAAGGCTTTCGTTTCCAGGAGGGGTGAGTGCCTTTCCCCTGCCTATAAAATAAATAAGGCTTCTCTTCTGTGACTCAAATACATCTGACCTTCCTAGAGCAGTGGTTCTCAACCTTCCTAATGCCATGATCTTTTATTACAGTTCCTCGTGTTGTGGTGACCCCCAACCATAAAATTATTTTCATTGCTATATTGTCGGGGGTCACCATAACATGAGGAACTGTATTGAAGGGTCCCAGCATTAGGAAGGTTGACAACTAGTGTCGTAGAGGATCCTGACAAAGGCAGGCACTTAGCAGCCAAGGGGGAAACACTGAAAACAATAAATTGAACTTCTTTTTTAAAATTTCAGTTTAATGTTAGAGGGCAAACAACCAGGTCAAAGTATTTGATTTTGTTAGCTGGAGTCCCTCTTGTGGTTATGTCCCCCACGCAAAAGGTGTGCGAAACACCCCCTCCCCATGCCCATTCAGCAAGAGCACACCAACCTCCTCCCTCTCCCTCACTACCCCTCCCTTTAACTTGAATTGAAATGAGGTTTTCGCCTATGTGGGCCTGCATTAGATCGGCTACTGGCTTCATATTAGTATTGAGCACATTGGACACTTGCTTTTCCATTCTTGTGATACTTTACTAAGAAGAATGTGTTTCAACTGCATCCAGGATACTACAAAAGATGTGAGGTCACCATTGTTTTTTAATGGCTGAATAGTATTCCATGGTGTGCATGTACCACAATTTTTCATCCATCCCTGAGTTGTTGGCCATTTAGTTTGTTTCCACATTTTGGTGATTGTAAATGGAGCGGTGATAAACAATAAACTACAAATGTCCTTATGATAAAATGATTTTTTTTTCCTTCTGGGTAGATACGTAGTAGCGTGATTATGGGGTCAAATGGGAGATATAATTTGAGATCTTTGAGGATCCTCCATACTTCTTTCCAAAGAGGATGTATTAGTTTGCTGTCCTACCAACAGTGTAAAAGTGTTCCCTTCTCTCCACATCTGCGCAAGCATCTGCAGCTTTGGGACTTCGTGATGTGGGCTAGTCTTACTGGAGTTAGGTGATATCTTAGGGTGGTTTTGACTTGCATTTCTCTGATGATTAGGGACTATGAATTTCTTGTGTAGGCAGTACATTTAGAGAAGTAAAGCAGTAATACTCTGAGCAGCAAGATACACACGTTTGTGCACTATAAACACACTGTACAGATCAGAGGCTCTTCACCCTCCTATGGGCACTGAGTTGTTAAAGTTAGACATTAAATTGCCACGCTGTACAACTCTATTCATGTTCACACGAAAAAGTATTAAGACATTTAACACATACTAATTGAAGAAGTTCTTATTTTGCCTTTCCTAATAGTGAGTAGAAGGTTTGTGCAAGGCACAAAGGAATTTAGCCAGATTTCTTAGTGTAAAAGCACACAGTTACTTGATAATGATGAAGGTCCTAAGAATAAATATTGATATTATCATAGAAAAGCCTAACTAGACATCATCCAAAATGGTCCCAGCAGGTATAATTCTATATCAATTTTACTAGATGCTCCTGAAATCTTTAGACCTTGCACATGAGCACATATTACACCTATAATCGGAAAAGTTGTTTCACATAAAGATCAAAAGTAAGCACATTAGTCCTTTTTTTTGAGACAGAGCCTCAAGCTGTCCCCCTGGGTAGAGTGTCGTGGCATTACAGCTCACAGCAACCTCCAACTCCTGGGCTCAAGCAAGTCTCCTGCCTC